>CM060100.1:13526103-13607486 GCA_030522485.1 Stenchaetothrips biformis
AAAATAACAACCTTGTGTAAAGAAAACTATTTGACACACAAACTGCAACCTTATATCGAAAATTATAAACAAATTTATCAGTCCTATTGCACTGGGAGACTTCAACTCTCAACATTACCGCCATTCTCTGTTGAATGATTATACATCAAAAATAAAAATGTTTCAAGTTACTCCAAACTAAAATAAAAACAATACAACCTCGCTGCTATCCAAGGTCCAACATTTATGGCTTTTAAATACAGAAAATACGAATGAATAAATTACAAGTTGCCTCGAACTCATTAAAAACAACAGAATTCAGTATATTTATGTGCTTAGTTTACAAGCATCTGGAGTCTGGGAAAAAAAAAAAAAAAATATTAAACTTCCCCGAGACCTGCTATGGCTAGCGCAGCTGAACCATTTTTTAAAACCATTCAATATTTTTTTCCAGAATGGAACATTCCTCTAAATTGTAGTAGAAATGGAATTGCTCAGAGAACAGTAGCACTAACTTTTCCATTATTTACACAAACAACAATAAAAAGACCCAACATCTGTACAGAAAACAATGTCAACCCAAACTGCACCATAATCTTGTAATGTTTAAAAAAACTTAAAGCCCAATATCCACGTGGAGACTTCACACTCACATTACTGCTAGCCCCTGTAGAAGGATTGTACTCGAAATAAATGTTCATGTTACTGAGTTAATGTCAACAAAACTGTTGCGCTTACATTTTCAGGGTCCGACATTTGACTGTATGATGCAATAATCGAAGCATGCCCAGCCTGCATGTGCCTCAGCACCTCATCAGTATAAGTACTCACTAAAAGGGTAGAAACTGGGCAGAAGATTAAGGAGAAACGAGCAAATGAGTCGGCGAAGAATTGGCGGTCAGGTGCTGGGGCTCACCACAAAATCTGGAACAGTATAACCAGAGGGTCACATAACCTACCTGCACAATGCATCCATGATGCACGGACATTGAACCTCCAATTTGTCTAAAGACCCGTTCTCAAGCCGCGCACAGTAAACTGTAATACCCTCAAAACCAGAAGAATCTCGTGGGAAGTTGGACGTTTTCAAATGATGGATATGATGATGCAGACCGGAGGACAGCGTATTCTTGTTTCCTGGCTAGGCTTTGGCGCGGTGTAGGTCAGGAAAGGCGGGCGACGCGACCGACGCGTCCCTGGAGACGGCTTTGATCAAAAGCGTGCAAACTGGGCAGGAGAATGGGCTAGAACGTCCAGTTTATCCCTGAGGCGACGGATTTCCGATCGGAAGCAGCACAAAACCTAAAACACAAAACCACAGGGTACCATAACCTATACGTACTGTCCAAGCATGATGCAAGAACATAGCAACGGCCACACGTTTTCAGGTCGCGCGCAGCGCACCTTCATACCAAAAGAACCAGAAGGAGTCTCGTAGAAAGTTGGATGTTCCCGGATAAAGGTCTGATAATGCAGGCAGAAGTACTGGTCCACAGAGGAAGGAAGCCACTCCGTGCGGATTTCTGAGCGTTCCTGCCGGAGAGCAATTAAGGCGGGCGACGCGACTGCCGTGCCGCCATGGGTCACCGCCCTGTGCACCAGCATGCACAGTGTGTACCAAGATGTACAGAACAGCTAAAATACAACATTTCCTGCATCAAATTTAAAATAAATTGCTCATTTTATCATTGAAAACGGAATTTTGGCTCCCATTATGTACGTAACTACAAGTGCGTAAAATTTGCTGAGGCCGAAATTCGGAAGAAGAAAGGAAAGAACTTGCATGTGCAGTTCCTCTTCCTGTGGCCTACGTCTGTTGTAGTCCAGTGTCCCGAGGTGTGTGATTGTGCTATTTGTGTTCAGAAAAGAAGTAGGAAGAAGGCAGAAAGGCAACCCATCGGTGCCCTATCGTCGTGTGTGGCGTATTTGCCGTGAAACAACGTTACCAAAACTTTGGAAAAAAGGGTAAGGAGTCCTCAGACTTGTACTTAAATTGTGTGCATTACTGGGCCCAGCCGGCCGCGTTCAGGCTCTACATACGTCCACAGTGAAACAGTTTACAAGCTGTGGTCCTTTGTTGCTTTTAGCACAGTGTAATGCGACCCACACTATCAACCTGCACGTTTGTTTTATTCTTTAGAGATTTCATCAGCATGGCAAGAAACAGGTATGATGAACCAGCGGGACCTATTCCAAATCCACCTCTGGCTGTGGTGCCTGAACAATACCGCCTATTGGATAATGATTACCACGCCTTAACAGCGAGTTACAACAGGGCTATAGGGCAGGGGCCGTTTGAAGCTGCAGTATGTAGAAAATGCAACCATGACAACAGGAGCCATGGTGTTAAAATGCGCCTGCTCCTGGTAAGAAACCCTTCAAATGTCAAATTAATACCACCTACTTTTTTGTGCGCACAATGTAACTGACTTAACTCAAATTTTGTGTGTTGCAGGCAGCAAACAAGATTCTGGAGCAGAAAAAACATTGGACTTTTGGCGTTTGACACAATGTGGTTTGGGGGGAACCCAAAAAGCCGGAACCAGAGCCTGGGCCAAACTGTGATAATGTGTGTACCAGCATACCCAAACCGAAAGGCCTGGGCCAGGCTCGATTCCTGTAAGCTCCTCTCACTTTTGAAGGCGGATTTGGTTGTAAGTACTTGTCAACATGCACATGCAACATGCAAATGTTACCTGAAACATTCACACGCTAACCTCCTTTGCCTTCCTGTAGGGTGCACCCTTTGGATCTTCGGTTGTGTCCGTGTCTGAAGGCGGTTGGGGCCACGATGCCTGGAGAGCCATGGACCGTCAACCGACCCCAGCAGAGTTGGCGGGGGTACGGTGGGGGCGCATCCACCAGACTCCAGCGTCAACGGCATGGAGTTTCGTTGAGCGAGGGGATGCGTTTGGGCATTACGGCTTTTCGATTCACCTCCAGCGAGGAACGTGCCCTAGGTGCCAAGCTAATTTCTGAAGTTAAAGTTTCAAGAAGCAACTGTCATATTATTGGTTTAATTTTACTTTCATATTATTGGTTTCATTTAGTTGAGACATCTTTTATTTACTGTATATATTTACTGTATATATTTTTACTTTCATGTGCTATGTGTATTTTATGCCAGATTTTAAGACTGATATTGTTTATATAATTATTATTTATATGTCTATGTTGAGAAGTACATTCTTGGGCCAGTATCATGTTCATTGATTGCATGATTGCAATTCTACATTTACTTAATTAATTTGTGCTACTTTAATTGCTCAGAGTCATGAATAGAATGAAGACTGATATTGTTTATTATTATTATTTAGATTTCTATGTTTAGAAGTACATTCTTGGGCCAGTTTTATGTGCATTGATTGTATCATCCACATTTACTTCATTAATTTGTGCTACTTTAATTGCTCAGAGTCATGAATAGAATGAAGACTGATATTGTTTATACAATTATTATTATTATTTAGATTTCTATGTTTAGAAGTACATTCTTGGGCCAGTTTTATGTGCATTGATTGTATCATTCACATTTACTTAATTAATTTGTGCTACTTTAATTGCTCAGAGTCATGAATAGAATGAAGACTGATATTGTTTATTACAATTATTATTTCTATTTCTATGTTTCAAAAGTACATTCTTGCATTGATTGCATGATTGTAATTCTTTCATCCTCATTTACTTAATTAATTTGGGCTACTTTAATTGCTCAGAGTCATGAATAGAATGAAGACTGATATTGTTTATTATTATTATTTAGATTTCTATGTTTAGAAGTACATTCTTGGGCCAGTTTTATGTGCATTGATTGTATCATCCACATTTACTTCATTAATTTGTGCTACTTTAATTGCTCAGAGTCATGAATAGAATGAAGACTGATATTGTTTATTATTATTATTATTTAGATTTCTATGTTTAGAAGTACATTCTTGGGCCAGTTTTATGTGCATTGATTGTATCATTCACATTTACTTAATTAATTTGTGCTACTTTAATTGCTCAGAGTCATGAATAGAATGAAGACTGATATTGTTTATACAATTATTATTTCTATTTCTATTTTCAAAAGTACATTCTTGCATTGATTGCATGATTGTAATTCTTTTATCCTCATATACTTAATTAATTTTTCCTAGTTCAATTGTTATTAGTCATGTATGGAATGACATTCATAAATAAGAGTTAGTATTATGTGCATTGTGATACAATCTTAAAGGAGATATGGTCAGTAGCTTACATTTCCACTCCTTCTGAGGTCAGTTTTTGCTGTCCTTTCATGCCTGATTGCCCCACCACAGATCTCGGCAGGAATGCGAACAGAATCTTACAAGCATCCAAATTATTAACATTCATTTTTAAATTGCCAAAAAATGAATCAAAAGCATTTTACACTCCCGACAAAAATTAGCGGAGCACTTTTTGTCCCTGCGATATTTTCTAAGTCTTTTGAGCTAGGAAGCTGAAATTTGGTACACGCGTGCCCCCATTACTCTTCTTGAGGCCTGCGAAGCGCGCGGGCCGTGGGCCCACCGTTACGGACGGCACCCACCCCTAAGTGCGCAAGGGTGTAAAAAACAATAAAAACGCGGCGTTAAAATCGCTTCAAATTCTTCGGAAAGTCAAAATTTTTGGTGGACCGACTCAAATGAAGCTCCCCTTTCTAACGGTGCAAGCGAAATTAAATTTGGACCAACCCACCCCCTCCTGCAGCCGCCCCCACCCCTTCGAGGGGGTGGATTTTGAACACATCCGAATTTTGCGCCAAATGGCTTGAGGGCGTCCCCCGTACCAGGCAAACATGTTTTTTCGCGGTTCCGACCACCCCCGGCGGAACCACCCCCCGCTGAACCCCACCCCCTTTCGAACGACGGCTGACCGGGGCCCTTCGGTTTGTGAAAAATGCGAAAAAACTTTAGGGGGCATTCCTACAGTGTCCAAGAAGACGCCTTAACCGAGAAATCGAACGCCGGACCATTGCAACCCCTGCGGTAAGGGTGTTCACCCCCCAGCGCCCCTGCACGCCCCTGGAGGGGTTGGAAGCCCTCCGATGAGTGGTCTGGGTAAATAAGACAAGGCGGAAACGATCCTGAAGTTTTCAAGATGATCCAACAAACCGTTCGCCTTCCAGAGCGAAAAAAGCCCCATTTCCAGTGAAACCACCCCCTGACTTCCGCTCCTTCCAGCGACTTACTGAGTTAGGATAGCAGCCCCTACCAACGTCGCCTCGCTCAGCCCATAGGCATCATTTCGAAGGCCAGCAAGTTTCAGACCGATGCGACAACGAACGCGACCGTGGGAGCGACGCAATGAAGGCCCTGCACTCGGGCGGCGCGCGGCGCGGCCAGTTCAGTGGCACCTTGCGCCGGCGGGGTAGGCAGCGGAGCGATCCGGAAGCCCGATGGCCTGCCTACATCCACCGGCGCAAGGTGCCACTAGCCTGGCCGCGCCGCGCGCCGCCCGAGTGCAGGGCCTGCATTGCGTCGCTCCCACGGTCGCGTTCGTTGTCGCATCGGTCTGAAACTTGCTGGCCTTCGAAATGATGCCTATGGGCTGAGCGAGGCGACGTTGGTAGGGGCTGCTATCCTAACTCAGTAAGTCGCTGGAAGGGGCGGAAGTCAGGGGGTGGTTTCACTGGAAATGGGGCTTTTTTCGCTCTGGAAGGCGAACGGTTTGTTGGATCATCGTGAAAACTTCAGGATCGTTTCCGCCGTGTCTTTTTCACCCAGACCACTCATCGGAGGGCTTCCAACCCCTCCAGGGGCGTGCAGGGGCGCTGGGGGGTGAACACCCTTACCGCAGGGGTTGCAATGGTCCGGCGTTCGATTTCTCGGTTAAGGCGTCTTCTTGGACACTGTAGGAATGCCCCCTAAAGTTTTTTCGCATTTTTTCACAAACCGTAGGGCCCCGGTCAGCCGTCGTTCGAATGGGGGTGGGGTTCAGCGGGGGGTGGTTCCGCCGGGGGTGGTCGGAACCGCGAAAAAAACATGTTTGCCTGGTACGGGGGACGCCCCCAAGCCATTTGGCGCAAAATTCGGATGTGTTCAAAATCCACCCCCTCGAAGGGGTGGGGGCGGCTGCAGGAGGGGGTGGGTTGGTCCAAATTGAATTACACTTGCACCGTTACAAAGGGAAGACTCATTTGAGTCGGTCCACCAAAAATTTTGACTTTCCGAAAAATTTGAAGCGATTTTAACGCCGCGTTTTCATTGTTTTTTACACCCTTGCGCACTTAGGGGTGGGTGCCGTCCGTAAGGGTGGGCGCACGGCCCGCGCGCTTCGCAGGCCTCAAGAAGAGTAATGGGGGCACGCGTGTACCAAATTTCAGCTTCCTAGCTCAAAAGACTTAGAAAATATCGCAGGGACAAAAAGTGCTCCGCTAATTTTTGTCGGGAGTGTACTTTTAGTCAAAATGAAGGCTACTCAGTCATGTAAAAGCATTGCAACACTTAAATCATATAATATAAATTATCATCAGGAAAATTAATGACTTTGGACAGTGTTTACGAGCCCCCTTAAGACATGCAGGGATGCCACGAAGTGATCTCAGAAGGAGTGGAAAAATAAGCTTGTTGGATTATGAGTCCTATTTGTGTGAGGAATTATATGCATATATCTCATTACATTATTGATTAAATTGATATTATTCTGCCAAAGAATTGCATAAAACATGAACCCACCCAGACGAAACCTGGTACAGACTTTTTCCCGTTGCAGGCCTGTTGTAAGTGCGTTGAAACTGCGTTTTGGAGGTTTCAACACGGTTACAACGGATTTCCAACCCACTTCTACAAACTTTATTCCGTTTGAAACGCGTTAGGGCTAACGGTCTTTAAACACACTTTACTCTGGGACTTGCATGGAGTTTGTACGGGCTTGCAACAGCGTTTATTTCGTTTGAACTGCGTTGTAGAAACGTGAGTTCCAACGGTCTTTGCTGTGACGCTTTTAACAGGGTTTAAACGGGCTTGCAACAGCGTTTATTTCGTTTGAACTGCGTTGTAGAAACATGAGTTCCAACGGTCTTTGCTGTGAGGCTTTCAACAGTGTTCAAACGGGGTTCTACGGCTTTTATTACGTTGAAATTGCGTTACAGAATGGTGACTTTAAACGCGCTTCGATTTGAGACTCCTAACAGAGTTGCAACGGGCTACCTCTGCTGTCTACAGTGTTACAGCTGCGTTGTAGAATCGCGACTTTAAACGCATCTTTCTCTGCAGCTCTGCTGCTTGAACACGTGACTGGCTGTGAATGAAAGGTGTTGGAATACCGAGTGAAAGGGTGCAGCACAGCGCGATGTTGGCAGCAGACGGTTCCACGGCAGCCGCCGAAATTAGCCCAATAATTGTTGCCGAGTTGTGAGTAAATAAAGACCGGCGCGTTGACCTTGCCTCCCTCTCCCCCTTCCCACTCGGAGCCTTCCAAGGAACGCCACCGACCTGCGCTGCCCGCCTGCCCTCTTTTGTCCCATGTTGCGGAGGCGGGTGGAAGACAACAGGGCTCGGGCCACCGGCGGCAGAGAAAGGAGGAGGGGGAGGTTGACCTGCGGAGATGCCCGATCTTGCACATGGGTGCGAGAGAGAACCCTAACTAGTGACGCATGTTGTCTGCTTCTTTCGCGCGCGTTTTGCCTATTGCCCCTCAGGATAAGGAAGTGTCCAATAATGATCAAGATGGCCAATGCGTGATGCCGCAAGCAAATAAACCAAATAATGTAACAAACTAATTTTAATTCATAATTTTAAAAAAGGACCGATACATTGAACTCTGTTGAAGATCAGTTTATACTTCACAGTTACGGTGTGTCGTTTTGACAAACGCTATGACTTTTCAAAAGCGCACACTTATCGGGTATACTGCAAAATAATTATCTTGATGTACTGTAATTTCCTTTTGTTTATCTGATGAGTAGTGCGGCGCCTTTCCATTAGCAAGATGCAAACGCGTATCGTCTTTGGAAACACCACTCGGCACCTGATTCGGCTCAGCTGAACAAAACCGCGTGCGCGCGCGCGCCACGCCACGCCACTGTCGCGTCATGCCATAGCCGCGCCACCCCGACTGCCCGCCTCCCCGGCCGCGCACCGTCCTGACGTCCTGACTGCCGCGCCGTGCCGCGCCGCGCCGCCTCCAGCCGCCCGCCCGGCCGCACGCACAGAGTCGTCGGCTGGATCGTTCCCGTGCTCCTCCATAGCACAGTGGGCAGTGTGGCGATCCTGCAAGTCGGAGGCCCAGGGTTCCACTACTAACCAATGTCCTTGTTTCAGACGGCGCAGTGTGTGTGTATGTGTGTGTGTGTGTGTGTGTGTGTGTAATCCTATACTTCCTTCCAGGCAGGCGAAGAACTGCGTTGTAAACGCGTTGAAAGGCAAGCGTCCCTACGTCTCAAACAATTTATTGCTTTTGCTGCGTTTCAAACCGCGTTTGAACCCCGTTGTAACATAGTTGCCCGTCTCAGGCTGAAACGCAGTTAGTAACGAGGTCGCAACGCGGTTCCAACGGACTATTCCGCGTTTCTTCAACGAAGTTGAAACAGAGGTTGAAGCGAGTCGCAACAGACTTCAAACGCAGTTTTGTTCCATAATTGTCAGTTTTAACGCGGTATTCTCTCGATAAAAACAAAGTTGCAACCAAGTTCCAACGGGAAAAAAGCTGTTCAAAGACCGTTGTAACAGCGCCAAAGAAAACGTCTGGGCAACAACTTGCATTCCTTTTTTTTTCACTAGTGAATACAAAGTTCACAAAATTTATTGGGAGCACTTCAATGAAAGATGTTGGAAGCAGGTACAAACGGCATGATTGTACTGACAAGTTCTTATGAAAACTATGACTTTGAATAGCATGAATGTACTGACAAGTTCTTGTTGAAAATATGACTTTTAAAAGCAGCCAAGGGTAGTCACTTGGGCAGTCATAATTGTCCACCCGGCTCGCTGGCGCATTGCGGCCCGCTTGCCGAATCGTTACGGGCTGACCAGTTCACGTATCACCAACACTTGCAGTAAGTGGGAAACTCACGTAAGTCAGCAATCAGCGAAATGGAGAGTGACAAGTGGCAATCATTGGCGTTGACGCGTACGCGGCCGCCATGACAGGGCAAGTGAATGAAAGGCACACACTGCCAACGCCAACACACGACCGAAAGAACACCAACCATAACGGATGCAGGCTGGGCGCAGCCGCTGGTCGCTTGTCTATGAATCTTGTTTTCAGCACATTGCATAAGCCACTAGCATGGCTTTTGAGCCCTGATGTGCCGTGGGTGCAGGTGGACGCACCCAACACCCGCAGCTCTGTTGGTGGCCCTGGCCCGCTCCCCCGGCAGATTCGAAAGGCCTTCATGGCTGCAGCCCAATAATGTCACAGTGGCCCAAAGCACCAAAGTAGCACCTCAGGATTTGCTGTGTATTGGATACTTTCACCAATTTAATGGCATGACTTTTGCAGAGGAAGCTTGTGTCAGGGGGGGTAATATAATGTAATGCCTATAGCAAGTAACATTTATAAATTCTTTATTCAGATTAAGTCACAGATTGAAACCACTTCACATTATATCTAACCAATAGCCACCTTATTTTGTAAGATAGATTTCAGTCAAGGGACGCAATATATTGGCAACTACCTTCACACACCAACTTCTTCCCAATAAATTAAGACGCCTCTGCTGGTTCAGATCACTGCAGGCAGTAAAATTTTTACAAAATCCAAGCAAATTTTCTGCTTCAGTAATTGTAAGTTTTGTAGGCTGACCTCGTTCAATTACTGGGAGACCCTGATTAGCAGCATTGGAAGTGAGAGTGCTGGCAAATTTCACTCTTGCCAGTCTTTGAGGATCTAAATAATCCTGCAGAGTTTTGTTTGTAACAGTGTTCTTGACTCTGTCTTCTAAAGATGCTATGCAAGGCAGGTTTGACCAGTACAATCGTCTCCGGAACATGGGCGAATATGCACTGCTGGAGAAGGTGTGAGGATCACATCCCATTGCCTGAGTAAGGCGTCTTCTGCAAGAGGCGCTCATGTGGGCAGTTTGTTCCATGACATAGAAAAATGGGAGTCGCTCGTGGTACATCCGTGCTCTGAGGTAGTCTCTTATTTCTGCTACTTTGATGCTGAGAAATGCAGATGATTGTGGATCATTGAACTCCTTGCGATGTGCATTTACCATACTCAGCTGGGCACATGGCGGCGCCGCTGGACAGTGAGGGTCACTAATTTTGTATATAAGAAACATTGACTACGGTATTTTATTTTGGATTAAAAAGGACTTACCAAGCAGTAGGTCAATCCTCCCTAGAGACTGCAAAAAGTGCTCCTTGCTCACTTCCTCCATGCTACCTAACGCAACCATCTCTCCAGGAAAACGATTGCGTTGCACCTTTAAGCAGTCTTCGTTTATTTCACAGGAGAAGTAAGTGTCAACGTGTATTCGTAATGCCTTGAGGACGTACAGTCCTGTTCCCATTCCATCACACAGAGACAAAACACGAAGGGCACGTTTCTGAATTGGTTGAATCTGTTAGGAATGGAATAACAATGCAGCACAGGGGACAGTGCATTACAAAAGCTGAAGTATGACCAATATTACCGTAAATGAGAATGTCAAATTATTGTCAGGGCTCAGGGAAAGAATCTGTGATTTGCTTGTCACAAGTTTTTCTGCTTGGTGAAATGGTGATTGCCATGAAACAGGCACAGGGCCTTCGTGAGCTGCAGGCTGGTGGTCATTATCAGACCTTGCCGAGCTTCAGCCGCTGCTGTTCATCTTCCCTCCACATCAGCGTCCAGCATCAAAGGTACCCACTCTCCCCCAAGAGTTTTTGTTTCTTTTTTGTACTTCATGTTTCTTTACAACAGGTGTTCTCTGTTGCAGATTGTGCGATACTGTAGAAGAAGCGACTGAAATCTGACCCATCTGAAGAAGGACTCTGCCCTGTGATTTTGTTCATTCCTTCATGGAAGGAACCTACTGTGTTACTTTTTTTGAATCGCATCTGAGGCCATCTCTATTACTGTAGCACTTAAAGTATATTCAAACATTGTTTAGTATGTTAGCTTACAAGTTGAATATCAAGTCTCTTGTAGTCCTTCAATAATTTGCATATGTATTTAAATTTTTATCCGAGCCCCAGAGAAGAGCTCTCTTTGCCCACTTAAGCCTTGAGTAATTTCTGTGTTTACTTGCTGTTTCACATTTGGATAAACCTCAGTCAGAGTTTGCAACCAGACTTCATTACATAGTAAAAATTATTATGTTGATTTCATGTATGGAGTACATCATTTATTGATTTCTGTAATACTTATATTGATAGAGGTATAAACAGTTTCACTATCCGTTAAGCTTTCAGTTTTATAAGTTGATGACAAAGTTCTTTTGTAACTAATCATTTAATTCACATAAATTATTATTATTATCTCGCAAATTCAAAAATGATGATAAAACGATGGAAACGAGTGAAGGCGGTGACTGAGGCAGGATGTCGGACTGTTCTAAGTGTGTTTCGTGCGGCAAAAATGTTGACGGGAGGTCCCACCCTTTA
This sequence comes from Stenchaetothrips biformis, assembly GCA_030522485.1. NCBI lineage: Eukaryota > Metazoa > Arthropoda > Insecta > Thysanoptera > Thripidae > Stenchaetothrips > Stenchaetothrips biformis. The sequence goes on from CM060100.1 coordinate 13,537,623, forward strand.
GTGTGTACGTCCTGTCAGTGTCCTACACATAAAGGATGTATGAAAACTGATTTACCCAAGTCGTCATTAGATCCTGACACGTTTAAATGTGAAAAGTGTGTTTTGAAGGTTAGGGACGACCCCGCCCACATGGCTACCGTGGCAACCAAAAGTGACATTAACCGAATACTGACAGAAATCAAAGCTAGCAGTACCAGCATGAAGGAGTCTTTCAGCAAACAAATGGAGGATCTGTCAAGTGCTTTCAAGAAGAGCCTAGGTGAAGTCCAAGCTAATGTCAGTCAACATGAACGAGACATCAAATTCCTGTATGATACTACAGAGTACATGGCAGAATACAGCAGGAGGAACTCTGTGGAAATACATGGGATCCCAATTGCAAATGATGAAGATCTCTTCGATATCCTAAAAAGAATGGGTCAATTGGCAAACATCAACATCGATGACCACCACATTGATGCGATCCACCGTCTGCCCAGTAGAACTGCATCCAAACCTATAATAGTGAAGTTTGTCCACAGATGGAAGAAGGAGGAACTAATGAGAAGCAAGATTTCCAAGAAAATGATGGCCAAGGACCTGGGCTTCACCTCCTCACCACTCCGGATATACGTCAATGAAAACCTTACCCCAAGGAAGCGCAAGCTTGCCATGAAGGTGAGGTTGAGCTTCAAGAACCATGGCTGCAGTGTCTGGACCAGGAATTCCAAGATCTACGTCGCCAAGAAAGTGAGCGGTGAAGAATTTGATCAAATTGATCGTAGTGACCCTAAGTACAAAGTGTATAAGATTGAGGAGGAGCAAGATATTATTGACATTAAACGTATTCTACTCGAAGGCGAGTAATGGACATAAGAGAACAGTGTATCCTTCATGAAGATCTTAGTAATGTCAATGTAATTGGTGATGGTCTAACTGGTATTCTGTTCAACGTAAGGAGTCTTAAATCAGAGGGGAAGTTCGATCAACTAAAGAGTATTGTGGACACGTGCCAAAGTGTAGATGTGATCTGTGTGGTTGAAACATGGTTAACTAGTGAAGATACAAAATTCTTTAAACTTAATGGGTACAATGATTTCCACTCCACAAGAGAAAATAGAGTAGGCGGAGGAGTGTCTGTATATATTAAGGGGGCACTATGGTCTAAACGCAAGGGTTCAGAAAAAAATCGGGAAAAAAAAACCATCAAAGCTAGAGATCTGAAAATTTATTTTTGAGTCAAGAACATCCCATCCCATAATTTTAAAGGTGCCCGAACGCGGCCGTCGTCCCCGGTCGTCCTGCAGGATAAAAAGAAGTCCTGGAGGACATGCCCTCATGGTGGCAGTTGTAGCGGACGAACGCGGTGACCTGCAACAACGAAATTTTACGTCAGCCCTCAGAAAACATGTGGCTAGAGCCGGGACTACGGAAATTTGGCTGCTGCGACTCTAAGATATAAATTTGTCGTCCTGTTTATTTTTTAAAAAAACCAAATTTCTCTACCTCATTTTCTGCTGTAAATTTTCAGCCTTTAAATTTATGGCTCGTCAACGAGCGTAGTTCCGGCTCTAGCCACATGTTTTCTGAGGGCTGACGTAAAATTTCGTTGTTGCACGTCACCGCGTTCGTCCGCTACGACTGCCACCATGAGGGCATGTCCTCCAGGACTTCTTTTTATCCTGCAGGACGACCGGGGACGACGGCCGCGTTCGCGCACCTTTAAAATTATGGGATGGGATGTTCTTGACTCAAAAATAAATTTTCAGATCTCTAGCTTTGATGGTTTTTTTTCCCCGATTTTTTTTCGGAACCCTTGCGTTTAGACCATAGTGCCCCCTTAAATCACATATACATTGTCTCAACTGTGATATGCTAGGTGATATTGACCAAATAATTCATCTTAGGCTTAAAATAATGAAAAAGTATATGAATCTAATTGTAGTCTACAACCCCAATGTTAACTTAATCCAAAACTGCTTGGATACACTAGCCACAATCCTTAATTCAGTAAAAAATGAACACTCCATGCTGATGGGTGACTTCAATGTTAATATTGCTAAAGACAGTCCGCAAAAAAATAACTACCTCAGCTTACTTTCATTATATGGGTACATTGTATTGAACAAACTACCCACAAGGCCCAATTCGAATACTGTCCTTGATCACATTTCCACCAATATTACTAAAGGTGAATTCCATATTCTCAATATTGAAAATGATATAAGTGACCATAATCTACTTGTTTGGATAATAAGGAACCAGTATAAGTATGAACAACAGAGAAAAATCCATAAAAGTGTGAATTATGGGAAACTATGTAACAATATAACTAATAAATTGGGTAAGTTTGCAGATGTGCATAATGCTAACGATTTATCAAAAGTATTGCATGAGGTAATTATTGAGGGCATAGAGGCATCAGAATCATATAATCTGAAGGTAGATAAAAGGAAAAAACTTAACCCCTGGTGTACTATGCAGCTTATTGAATTAGCTAATATGAAAAGAGATCTGTATAAAAAAACTAAAAGGTACCCGGATAATGTTCTTCTAATTGAAGATTACAAGAGAGTCTGCAATAGAGTTGACGAACTAAAAAAGGAACTAAAAGTAAATTATTTTAAAAATCAGGTAGACATTAATGTGGAGAAGAGGAGACCTGTATGGAGTCTGCTCAAAGAAACCATTGATACAAGTAGTGGTACAACTAATACAATAAGCCAAATTTATGATGCAGGAAATAATATTGTAACCGACCCAGTGATAATAGCTAATGTATTCAACAATTTTTTCATTAACGTAGGCCCCAGCTTAGCTTCCAATATACCTAAAGATAAGAATTACTTCCAAGAATTTGATATGATAGAAGATAAATTCTCCCTAAGGATGATTACGGATGATGAAGTCTCCCGTATTATTACAAGCCTAACAAATAAATACTCAAGTCCTAATAAGATAAGCAATGTATTACTAAAAAATATCAGCCATGTTATATCTCCTGTTCTTACTAAGCTGGTTAATCTATCAATAATTGAAGGTAATGTCCCGGTGGAATGTAAAGTAACAGAAGTAAAACCACTGTATAAATCTGGTGATGCAAATGATACTGGTAATCACAGACCCATATCAATCCTGTCGTCAATTTCTAGAGTTCACGAAAAGAATATTAAAACTCAATTGGAATCTTACTTGAATAAAAATAAATTCTACTTCAAATATCAATATGGCTTTAGAAAGGATGAAGATGTCCAATGTGCAATATATGATCTTGTTACCAGTATCCAATGCGCACTGGATGCAAATAAGTACTCTGCAGCTATTTTTATAGACTTAAAGAAGGCTTTTGATACTGTTGACCATGGCATCCTGCTGCATAAGTTAAAATGTATTGGAGTAGTTGAGTCCTCTCTTAGATGGTTTAAGTCCTATCTATCAAATAGACAACAGCATGTAAGAATTGGTGACTACATCAGTGGTGTCTTAACTATCTTATGTGGTGTACCTCAAGGCTCTATATTGGGCCCACTACTATTCTTAATATATATAAATAATATTGGTAAACTAAGATTACGAGGCAAACTGCAGCTTTTTGCTGATGATGCGGTAATTGTGTATGAGGCATCTGATATGATACAACTAAGGGAATTTATGAATGAGGACCTTATAATACTTAATGATTGGTTTCGTAGTAACAAGCTGAGTTTAAATGTCAAGAAAACTAATTACATAATCTTCCGAAAGCCATCTTGGCCTGATAATGACATATTACTGGAAATTGATAATCAACAGATTTCTAAGGTTACCAATGTTAAGTATCTAGGTGTTATACTTGATGAGCACTTAAATTGGAACGCTCACATAAGTAGTATACTTCCTAAATTGAGAGCAGCAGCTAGACTAATCTTTAGACAACGTAAATCTCTGGATTACAAGTACCTGAAGCTCATCTATTATGCCTATTTTCATTCTCATATGTCTTATTCCTGTTTCGCATGGGGTTTAGCTATTAAATCTGAGGTCCATAAGATCAATGTACTGCAGAATGGTATAATTAAGAACTTGCTCAATGTAAATAGGTTGTACTCTACAAATCAGTTGTATTGGAGAACAAGTATCATGCCTTTTGAAGCCCTTGTATCATCAAATCTGGTTTTGCTAATCTATAACCATATAATCTCCAGAAAGAATCTTAATACTTTGTTCTTAAGGAATAATCAAGTGCATTCACATCATACTAGGACTGCTACTGATTTTGTCATACCTAAAATTCGTACATACCATTATGGAGAGAGGTCTCCCTACTACCAAGCCATAAGTCTGTTTAATGCAATTCCTTCAGATCTTAAATGTATAAAGTCATTCAATATATTCAAAAATAGAATTAAGTCATATTACTATAATGCTTTAATTAATTCTTAACATGTAACCTCCTGAAAGTGTCCGTACCCTGCCTCAGTGTAAAACTATGTATCGTCCATCACAGGGCTTGCCCTCTGGACTCTAAATCTAGAACAATAAAAAAAATAAAAAAAATAAAAAAAATAAATTGGAAATTCGCTCTAGTTTATGTGACTCTAGTTTAAATCTATTTGTTCTCATTTCATAGTCAAGAGTATAAATTGGTATTTACACTGCCGCTCAAAATTAGCGGCCCATTTTTTAAAGCGCGGCGCCGTTTCTATGTTTTTCGAGCTGGGATGCTGAAATTTAGAAGGCAGGTGCCCCTATTGTTCTTCTTGAGACCTGCAAAGTGTGCGATCCGTGCGCCCATCCTTGCGACCTGTGCCACCCCTTCACTGCATAGGGGTGTAAAAACCGAGATAAACATGTCAAAATTTTTGTCTTTTAATGATCGGAAACGGCAAATTTGCGGTGTACCGACTCAAATGAGTCTCCCCTTTACAACTGTGCAAGCGGAATCGCAATCGGACAATTCCACCCCTTTCCACAGTCACCCCCACCCCCTCGAGGGGTTGGTTTTCAAAAATGTTTGAAACCGACTGCAAACGATCCAGAAGCCTCTCCTGTACACGGTACAATTTTTCTTTTTCGATTCCGACCACCCCCGGCCGTACCACCCCCACGGAGGACCCACCCCATTTTGAATTTGTGCCGTTTCAGCCACAAGGGGGTCAAATTTGTGTCCCAAAATTCATGAGGACACACCTTGGGTGCGCACAAACCCATTCGGATCGAAAAATCCAGATCCGGAAATTTTCATTCACCGCTGTAGGGGTGACCACCCCCTCTCACCCCCTGCTCCCCCGAGAGGGGCAGGAAGGTCGTTCAAGGGTGGCCCCGGCCAAGAAGACACGGCTCAACCATTCCTGAAATTTTCGAGTCGATCCGGTGCACCGTTTACCCTCCAGGGCGAAAAAACCGTCGAAACCAGCAAAAACATCCCTCAAGTTCACCCTTCGTGAACGCCGAACTGAGGAGGGGTAGCGGCCAAACTCCAAGTGTCCCATCTCGGCACAACCCCTCTCTGCAACCCCCTTTTCTTTCACTCCGCTGCGGTAACGCCCGCGCCCATGCCAACGAGGCAAACGCGGTGATGCACTCGTGCGTCTTCCGCCACCACAGCCATGCGCCGGCGAGGCAGGCAACTCGTCGCACGGGCTGCGCAGGTGTGCCAACGTACTGGAGGCGTGCGCGCGCGCCAGGTCGCCGCTCTTCAACAGGGCCAGTCCAGCAGCACGGTGGGGATGACTCGTGCGCGTCCATGTGCATTTTTCCTGTATTGCTGGACTGGCCCTGTTGAAGAGCGGTGACCTGGCGCGCGCGCACGCCTTCAGTACGTTGGCGCACCTGCGCAGCCCGTGAGACGAGTTGCCTGCCTCGCCGGCGCATGGCTGTGGTGGCGGAAGACGCACGAGTGCATCACCGCGTTTGCCTCGTTGGCATGGGCGCGGGCGTTACCGCAGCGGAGTGAAAGAAAAGGGGGTTGCAGAGAGGGGTTGTGCCGAGATGGGACACTTGGAGTTTGGCCGCTACCCCTCCTCAGTTCGGCGTTCACGAAGGGTGAACTTGAGGGATGTTTTTGCTGGTTTCGACGGTTTTTTCGCCCTGGAGGGTAAACGGTGCACCGGATCGACTCGAAAATTTCAGGAATGGTTGAGCCGTGTCTTCTTGGCCGGGGCCACCCTTGAACGACCTTCCTGCCCCTCTCGGGGGAGCAGGGGGTGAGAGGGGGTGGTCACCCCTACAGCGGTGAATGAAAATTTCCGGATCTGGATTTTTCGATCCGAATGGGTTTGTGCGCACCCAAGGTGTGTCCTCATGAATTTTGGGACACAAATTTGACCCCCTTGTGGCTGAAACGGCACAAATTCAAAATGGGGTGGGTCCTCCGTGGGGGTGGTACGGCCGGGGGTGGTCGGAATCGAAAAAGAAAAATTGTACCGTGTACAGGAGAGGCTTCTGGATCGTTTGCAGTCGGTTTCAAACATTTTTGAAAACCAACCCCTCGAGGGGGTGGGGGTGACTGTGGAAAGGGGTGGAATTGTCCGATTGCGATTCCGCTTGCACAGTTGTAAAGGGGAGACTCATTTGAGTCGGTACACCGCAAATTTGCCGTTTCCGATCATTAAAAGACAAAAATTTTGACATGTTTATCTCGGTTTTTACACCCCTATGCAGTGAAGGGGTGGCACAGGTCGCAAGGATGGGCGCACGGATCGCACACTTTGCAGGTCTCAAGAAGAACAATAGGGGCACCTGCCTTCTAAATTTCAGCATCCCAGCTCGAAAAACATAGAAACGGCGCCGCGCTTTAAAAAATGGGCCGCTAATTTTGAGCGGCAGTGTATGTTTAAGTCTATTTCAATTAGTAAGCCTGCTTGTTTGTAATTTTACATAGCTTTTGTTAATTCATATACTGTTTTCTTTATCTAGATGCTCTCTGATAAAATTCTACATTTTTCTTGGAATTTTCTGATGCCATTAATAAGTCTTAAAACTATTGGGGTCATAACTAGCATGGGTTCGGACAGCCTTGAACTGGTCAGTTTACACACAATCCTGAAACAGGAACACTCAATATCATATGAAGTTTGTTTTGGATTTGACAATTTTTTAAAATATTTCTTACCTTTCAAGGAACTTGAAAGTGTGTTTTCGGCTCATATGTAGGTAATAATTCCCTGTTCCGTTTTTTTTTCAAACGCAGCCCTGAGGCTCCAGAGTGGCAGCCGTTTGAAGAGACCATGAAACGCCGCACGGGGTATCGCCGGTCCTGCGCGGGGTATCGACGCGGGGTGGGGCGGGGATTGAGGCTTGGGATATCTACTTTCAGCCCTTAAAATTTGGTTTTGATACGATGATTAGTTTACGAGGAATAAATTTTTGCGCAAAGCTCTGCACTTTTCATTTCTACACTGGGATGCCCCCTTAAACATATTGGGATTATTTTAATTTGGCACAATATTTACCTCAGCTTTTAGGAAGAAACTCTTGATGTCTTCTTGAAAGTAAGTTGCTATCATAGTGGCTGCCAGCATGAATCTTGTCTTAGGGTTGGAGTTTGCAGCCTCCCATTGTTTTTTTAAAATGAGGCATTTTATTGCAGTGTATGTGTTGTTCGTTAAAAGATAATCCATAATTAGTGTCAAATGTTCTTCTGCATACTAAGCAATGGCTAAATCTATTGGTGCTGCTGTCAGCTGCAAGTAGTGAGCACTCTGCCATCTTGTTTGAAACAGGAAAGGCCATTCAGCCCTGAGTCTCTCAATAAATTGTTGATTATTTTCTTCAATGATTCTTGTACCCTGAACAATGTCGTGCCTTTGCAGACCGTAACTCTGATGCATTAACTTGTCTATTGCAAGAGTAGGCCACTCGGTTTCTCTATACGTGTGAAATATTTCACTTAGACGGTCTTTCATATCTTTCTGATCACTAATCTCCTCTTCTTCCAAATAGGGGTTAAACATTTGCTCTTGTACAACAACCGCCCCAGTTGCTATGGCTGCATTTGGGTGCACACGTTCAACATTCGGAACAGTGCGCCCTTTGTGCTCCATCATGTGAGCAAATGTGTTAAGAAATGTATTGTATCCGCTGTCAATCAATTCTCCATCTGACATGACCTGCATGCAGAGTAGGGTGGCCCAGAATTTAGGTCGGCGACCCGAATAAATAGAAAATACACGATTTTCTGAAAGCATATTACTAGTTGAGACGCTGTGCAAATTTTGAGCGCTATCCGACAACGGGAACCCGGAGCACACTCGCCCTAAAGATACAGCGTCACTTTGAGCCGCAACGCGGCAGGCGCGCTTTGGCGGGGCGCGCGCGGCCCCCTCGAGACCGCGTCAAAACGTTTGTTGCCTTTCTTGTAGCCCTCGGTCACCTCTATTCACACGTATGCTCGGATTTGCGGTGCGATGCATAGTTTAGAAGAAATCGGCGAAAGAGTAAAAAAATACACACTGCCGATTTCTGACATTTTGGGAGTTGCGGACCCGGATCAAACGTCGTAGGGAGGGAGGCGGGCATGCGGCCGAAAGACCCGCACTGTCTGTGCCAAACTTTTCCACCTACAACCCACCCAAATCGGCGGCTTCGTGCAGCGCCGACCGAGCGGCGCGCCGTCCGACGTTTGAACTGACGCGCGCGCCGCCGCATTGTCGGGTGGTGGGGTCCAACTGTCCCCGCCCCGCCCGGCCTGCCCGGATGGCTGGGTAAGGGATCAGTTTGCCGTTCTTTTGCCGTTGCTTGTATGGCAAATTTACGGCAAAGCAATGGCACAACTCTGGCAAAAGCACGGCAAGAGAACGGCAAACTGTATGCCAAAACGAGGTGAAAACAATGGCAAATACAAGTGCCATCCATTTGCCGTTTTTTTAATTTCGCTTTGGCCTTAAAACGAACACTTTTTATGGCAAACCAACGGCAATAGGACGGTAGACTGTCCCACGAAAATATCGATGTTTGAAAATTCAACCTCTCACCTCAAACTTAAGTTCTTTATGTAAAAAGAGGACTTGCCAATTTTTTTCAGATTTTTTAAACAATATTTAGAGGTCGCGCATCGGCAAAAACACGTTTTTCACCATTTTTCCCAATATTTTATTGATAGGACCCTACCGCATTATACCCAGCCCTGCCCTTTCTACTTACGTAGACTCCCTGTGACCCCGTGACAACGTTCTATACTAGAGCTGTCCCTCGTGAGCCCATCTTGACCCCCAAATAGGCACTCAAAACGAAAAAATTATGTCGAAAAATGCAAAAAAAGCTGCAAAAGTTGTACAAATATTGTGTATTTTACAAATCTAACATCATAGAACGAAAGAGCATGAAAAATTACGTAGAGGAGAGTTGATTGAAGCACTCTACACGATCAGTTTCGGTCACTACAGGGCGTGCAAAATGGTATATCCCCGCGAATTTAACCGTTTTCTGTTCAAACCTTGATGTGTGGGGCTTTTATTTCTCTTGTGGGAAGTCACGAATCATCTTTCAATTCTTATTTCTTACATGCAAGTACATAGAATCTCTAAATGTAATAAAAATACAAAAAAATGGTTCGGATCGCTTGTGGCGCCACCTGTCGTTTTGTCATGGAAACTACGTTGCTGTCTTTTCGCGCGCCTTGCCAAGTATACAAAGCGACCGCTCAGCGACCAAGCTGCTGTGAATTGATGTTTGTATATGATATGGATCCTAAGAACAGTCCGATGTCTTTAGCTCTGTATTAGCGAAGTCCAATGTCTTTCGCTCCGAATGAACAAAGTCTGATCTCGGCCGCTAGTCCGCCATCTTGAGTCTTTAGTCAATCACAATATTAAGGAAACGTGTTCGATAACCTCAATGCTGCGCAACGCTTCATAAACTGAATACGCAAATCAGTATTTTGAGTCGCCTGAGTTTATGTAAAAATTGATGCGACGCCTAGAGTAGCTTAAGTAGGGAAACAATGTTTAAGAAAGTGAGGTTATGTTGCCCGTATCTCTGACATAGGACTTTGTTAGTTCTGAGCTAAATAGACATCGGACTTCGTTCTTAGGACCCATCGTACCTACCAAGCAGAGGCAACGTACACTGGGTGATGCAGACCACACCAGCCAGTGGACCTTGGGTTTCCTCCAGGGCACCATGCTTTACTCCACCTTTTCACTTTCACCTCACCCGGAACATCATTTCCATGCAGCTTGGTCGCTGGGCGGGTCGCTTTGTGTGCTCGGCAACGCACGTGAAAAGACAGCAACGTAGTTTCCGTGACAAAACGACAGGTGGCGCCACGGCGCCACAAGCGATCCGAACCATTTTTTTTTTTTGTATTTTTATTACATGTAGAGATTCTGTGTACTTGCATTTAAGAAATAAGAATTGAAAGATGATTCGTGACTTCCCACAAGACAAATAAAAGCCCCACACATCAAGGTTCGAACAGAAAACGGTTAAATTCGCGGGGATATACCATTTTGCACGCCCTGTAGTGACCGAAACTGATCGTGTAGAGTGCTTCAATCAACTCTCCTCTACGTAATTTTTCATGCTCTTTCGTTCTATGTTAGATTTGTAAAATACACAATATTTGTACCACTTTTGCAGCTTTTTTTGCATTTTTCGACATAATTTTTTCGTTTTGAGTGCCTATTTGGGGGTCAAGATAGGCTCACGAGGGACGGCTGTAGTATAGAACGTTGTCACGGGGTCACAGGGAGTCTACGTAAGTAGAAAGGGCAGGGCTGGGTATAATGCGGTAGGGTCCTATCAATAAAATATTGGGAAAAATGGTGAAAAACGTGTTTTTGCCGATGCGCGACCTCTAAATATTGTTTAAAAAATCTGAAAAAAATTGGCAAGTCCTCTTTTTACATAAAGAACTTAAGTATGAGATGAGAGGTTGACTTTTCAAACATCGATATTTTCGTGGGACAGTCTATAGGACGGCCTCTGGCAGGCACCTCTCTGCCGGTGATCTGCGGCGTTGCCAAACGGCCTTCCCCCAGCCGTGACGTCATGAGACGCCCCAAGGGCGCATGCGCGGCTGCGTGCGGCGGCCCGGCGGCCCAGGTTCAAATCTGAGATTAATTTTTTTGTTTTAAGGCTTCCCCATGGTTTATTTTCAATGGAAAAAAGGGGGTCGGGTACGGGAATCAAACCACAGTGCTCCAAGGTCAGAAAATAATTTTATTTTCAAGCCGTTTTCAGGTATTAAAAAATACATATAACACACATACATATATCTGTATAAAAACATGAAGCATGACTAAGAGTAACAGCCATGTCACAAAAAATCATTCCAACTCAAAAGTGTTAAGAGGTTCAGAAATACGCACACCAGAAGCATCAGCTGTATCAGCTTTAAACAAGACAACAACTAAGTCTTTAACATCAACTACATCTGTTGCAACATGAAGGAGATTCGCCTGGAACACATGCCGAACAGTGGCAGCAGTTGTTTGAAATGCTTTAGTTGCCTGGAACCGATTTATAATTGCATAAAAGTGGACATCACCTAATAAATTTTGAACTCTTACGAAAGCTTGGATGTTTCCATACTGAACAGAGTTACTGTTGTTGTACTTGACGTAAGATGAGACTGATGCACAGCGCTTATAAGAGGCAGAAGAAAACAAAATGTGGTTCTTAAGTAATCGATGGAAAACATCAATAGAACTTTCATCTGGCTCTGAAATTACCTTAGACTCAACAAGCTGACGAACTAACCACAAAGTACTATCATCAATAGGGAACAAGTCACCCACACAATAAACACGTTCACTAATTTGCTCGGTAATTTTTACACTTAACCACTTGTATCTCATTTGAAGGCAAAATTTTTTGACAGGTCCATCTTTTAAGTTATGTACTAACAGTGGTAATCCAGTCAAAACAGCAAGGTTGGAACATACTTGTAGTCCTACATGTCTTGTGCCATGAATGAGGTTTAGTACTCTACCATTCATGTCTTCATACTTAAAACAACCTATGGCCCACAGAGGGCCAAGGTGCTCCACACAGAAAGCCAGGTGTAGGAGTAAATGCAAATTATATGACATATGTCTCAACCCATACAAGATCTGAAACATTTTTACAAACTCTCTTAATAAATTTGCTGATAACTTTTTGTCATCCTTACTGACACTAGATGAGTTGAGTAGTGCAACACCATGAACAAACAACACCAAATGCTCAAAATATACTGGATTAAGAACACCATCAAGGACATTTAATGCAATATAAAACATAAAAGTTCGCAGCTCAGATGCCTTCCAATGCACTAGCTTGTCTACACCTTGAGGCGTTCTTTCAACAAAGTGGGGAACTTTTACATTCTTAATTCTCTCATTTATCAAAGGAATCTTAAAATAAAGTGAATAGGGCTTGTCCCTGTGATCAGAATCAAACATTAGAGTCAGCATTTGCCGCATTACTATAAGATAAATGCAATGCATTGGATCGATAGCTGTGGAAACAAACATATTATCCAACATGTAATGTAAGAGAGAGGGTCCTTTGATACCGCAACATTTGTCATCGTTCAGAAGGGCCTTATTATGCAGCACTTTATTTTGTACGGCAAAATTCACATGATCAGAGTATTCCTCAAGATTTCTCATTTGAATATTTTCTTCAAAAGGAAAAACAGTTACATTACCTGATTCTTGGTTGTTCACCCCTTTTATAAGACACAGAAAGCATGAATAAAACCCAGAATGGGATTTCATATTAAGAAATGTAGATCTGGCAGGAGAATCCATGGTGCCACATAAAAGCTTGCATACTATTTTATGTTGAGTTGAGTCACCAAAATACTTGACATAGATGCCCTTGCTTAGAGTCTGCAGATCATTGTAAATTGGTTGTAAAAATACATTTGGATGTGGCTTGGCAGAACTGCACCAAATTCCAGCAATCAACATGTTTTCAGTTAAGAAACGTTTATGAGGAGGCAGTTCATTAACAACAATATAAAAGACCCACATTGACATCAAGGAAGACACAAAGACTTGCACACCATCAGTGTTCCACATGAAGGAAATGTTGTTGCTATCAGCTAAAAAGTCCTTTTCGGCATCCTGATAACATTTCCCATCATACACATCTTCAATATTATCCTTGTTCATCTTAACTCGAGTCTTCTTGTACTGGATATCTTCACGAAAACCTGGTCTCTGGTACAATTTTTTAATTTGTGGTTCCAATGAAAATTGAGTGAAGTAATGAACAGTTTTTTTTTGTCACCCGCACAGGTGTCACACAAATCTGAACTAGAAGCCCTACTTTTTAGGCACAAACTGCAAAAGTGAAAAATGTTGGGTGGCTCGTTATGAGTTCCCAACAAATCAAATAGTTCATGGCTTGAATTAAAGAACCTATTTTTTTCGGGCAAATGTACGGCTATTAATGATAGCAATCTGCCAGTGCCTGCACCACTCAAATGTTCAGACTGAATAAATGAAATAATCGCCAACATACTCTCCATGCGGTTGATGTTGGCGCCTTCATACAAAATACTGTCATTTTGGATAGCACTTGAAACTTCTGAAGTGGAGATCCTTTCATTAATTTCTGCCACTGGTTCAGTTAAAATATCTGGTAGGTCAGGGCACATTGGAGTGGTTTCCTCATCAGAAGAAATTGGGTCATGGATCCATGATAAATCTGGAGGGGAGAAACAAGCAATAAGACAACTTCAAGTACTACACTAATTTTTGCCAGCAGCAAGCAGAAAAAAACATACCCTTCAGATCAAAAGCTGGGTCCAACGGTTCCAATGGCTCAACCAAAGTAGTGGTAAAAATTTCTAAAAATGAACAAGAAAAAATGTAAATAACATAGATAGATAGATATGGATAACCAAAGAGTACATTTTGATAATTTAAACCTTTGATAGGTGCGGTGTCAGCTTGACCAAGAGAAGGTACTTTTGGCAACGAGTGCAGAACTGTCAAACTTAACTCTTCATTTGAAAAACCACTGATTTCCATGGGGAACGTTTCCATTGCTGTGATAAAAAGGAATAAAATGCTCAGATTAAGGGGCAATTTAAGTACAATAAGATAAATTAATAGGGATAAATGAGACAGTAGACATACCTTGCACTGGTCTGCTAGCGGCAACATCTTGCCCAACTTCCTGTAGGGGCAGCGGGGGGAGCGGTTCTGGTACTTGTACATCCAAAGAGTGAGTGCTGGTTTGGCTGGTGCTTGGATGACTGCTGGACCCTAGTAATACATTAGACTGAAAGTCTGTAAAAATAAAATATCTCAAAACTCTTTCTTTTTTTATAAATAAAGTGCTACGTTCAGAGTATTAAACTTACCCTGGATTAATGGAGTGCAACTGACGAGGGCAGGGGAAATTTCAACAGGACCGAATTGTGCACTGCCAAGCGTAACTCCGGACAGCGAGCTTAACATAAAATAGAGACAAAACGTGTGGAATGTCAACACAAGAAAACGAACGGTGGAATTATTAAAAGAGGCTGCCTAAGTAATTGAGGTTATGCTTACCTGCAGTCAACGCTGCGAGTGTCAGCACTTTCGTGTTGACTTTCCAAAAACTGACGCCTAGCACGTTTCTCTTTCCGCGAGAGAGGCTTTCCGTCATTAGGATCCGGCTCCATACTGTATATTGATTGTCAAATACAGCAGTTTAACACCAAAATCCATAATTAGTGGTTTGAGAGCCGGGCGGTGCAGCATGTCAACAATGAGCCTCGACGCGCTCGAGCTCCGCTCGGCTCTTTGTCAGAAGGCTGTGCACCTTGACCAACGTTGAAGTCCAAACCACGTAAACTATTTTTAGCTTTATTTGAAATAAATTATCAAAACGACAGATTCGAAGGTGAAAATTAACTGTCGATAGAGACTTTATATCAAGAATTGGCATGGTGGAGCAAAAAAATAGGTCCACATGTTTAACTTTTATTAAGTGTAGTATCTAGCCTGGTTTCCTGCCTGTCATCTCCGTCTCCGACATTTTCTGAGTTCAGAAAGTGTGTGTGTTTGTGACAATTCTTTTTGAAGGATAATTATTTTGTTGGACAATGCCACGGCTCGAATTTGGACTCGGGTTCTCTCAGAATCCCCCAGCTGCGGACATAATTCGTGAAGACCTGTTCGCTCCTTTGTTAGACGGTAATGGCAACGAAAGTCCACTGGCCAAGGGCCAAGAACGTTTGTTCAAATGGGTGATGAACCCATACGTAAAGGACAAGAAAAAAATAAAATCAGAGATGATACTCGTCAAAGTGCTTGCTATTGGTAAGTTTTCTTGTTACGCTTTGCCGTTCGCTCGCCTTCTGAGCTCTGACTGTTTTTCTTAACCTATCATTGTCCACAATCTTCTTGTGTCAGTCAAGTTGTTTCTCTGCCTCTGTTTTGACAGTCATGTTCAAAATGTAGGTGTATAATGCAGTGTGTCTTTTTCTTTTCAGGATCCAAAACCAAACTGAAGGAGTTGAAGGTGAACTCGAGTGGAGAGCTCATACCAGCACAGAGCACTGACCATCATGTGGGGACAAGGGCCCAGGAGATAAGCAAGCAAAAGTATGTTGCAGCACATTTACAAGACGACGTGCTGCAGGAATTGGCAGAGGATTTTGTGCAGAATGGAGCAGGTAATTATTGTGCTGAGCTCAACCCAAGGAGAACACTAAGTCACGCTGAGGTACCTAAATCAAAATTAGTATTACCTCAAAATGATACCAAGCCGTCTAGCTGTGACCTTTTTTCTCATTTTGAGCTCATAGTTACATCAAGTTGACTTTTCCGTTCTCCTTGGGAAAGGCTTGTCTTTGTAATTGTTTCATTTGAATTCATCATACTAATGACGTCATTTGCGTTTTTACTCTAGTTGCTGTTTGCAGCCGCCAAATACCTAAGAGAAACAATCTGCCAACCAAGCGATCAACCCAAGAACTTGCTCGCCTCACTGTTATGCTGGACACGATGCCTTGCTTTTCAGGTGGTCCAGGAAAGGTAATTTTGTTTCTCTATTTAGTAATTTTATTTACAGTAAGCAAGGTAACTAAACTTTTCAATCATATTTCAGGTTGAAATTTTATCCAATAAAGGTGTTTGGGGTAACACAAACACAGTGGCTTTGCTGAGGCAAGAACTTACGCTGAAGCCTGAAGATCATTTCCAGAAGCTAATGAGACACCTGCTGCATCCAATAAAAGGAGTTCCGGGCATCACTGCTAGAGAGAAGCGGGGATGTGTTGCTGTTCCTGAAAATCATGTAGGAACTGTTCTTTGTAAGCTAAATTATATTAAGTTTTTTTTTGCAGATGTGTTTCAAATTGCCATATTCTTTTAATGCCACTGTTGCCGTTTGTTTCAGTGTATGTGCTTACTTTGTATGTCGACATGGGAGGTGATAGGAAGGACGTAACATTTGATGCCTACGAGAAAGTGGGTAACTTGCTGGACAACTGGAGGAAGAAGACACCAACGGCCACCACAACAGCTATCACCACCACCACCACCATAGCCACTCACACAACAGCCACAGCCACTCACACAACACCCACAGCCAATCACACAACACCCACAGCCACTCACACAACAGCCACAGCCAATCACACAACACCCACAGCCACTCACACAACAGCCACAGCCAATCACACAACACCCACAGCCACTCACACAACAGCCACAGCCACTCACACAACACCCACAGCCACTCACACAACACGCACAGCTACCATAACCACAGCAATTCACACAACACTCCCAACCACAACACTGCCAAACACAACACTTCCAGTCACACCCAACACAAACACACAGACCACACCTCCACACTCAACACCCTCCACATCTGACCATGCAAATTATTCAAGAACCCCAAGGCAAAAGGATCCTGTTCCACCTCCAATTGGCTCTCCTTTCCTGCTGACTGATCTGTCCACAAATTATGTATCAGAAATTGACGTTCCGTTCCACTCCTATTAAGTTAAGATTTGTTGAAATTTGTTAATGTTTTTTCATTTTCTTTGGTGCTTTGGTGATTTGAATCATAAGTTTGCATATGAATTTGTTAAGTTTTTGACAAGCATTTGTCATAATTGTGAATATTTATTTCAAGTTTTTGGAGTTTATTTGTAGCAAATTTGCTGTCCTGTGATGCCCTTTCGTGACATATATTTGTTATACCTGAAAATAAAATTATTTTCTGACCTTGGAGCACTGTGGTTTGATTCCCGTACCCGACCCCCTTTTTTCCATTGAAAATAAACCATGGGGAAGCCTTAAAACAAAAAAATTAATCTCAGATTTGAACCTGGGCCGCCGGGCCGCCGCACGCAGCCGCGCATGCGCCCTTGGGGCGTCTCATGACGTCACGGCTGGGGGAAGGCCGTTTGGCAACGCCGCAGATCACCGGCAGAGAGGTGCCTGCCAGAGGCCGTCCTATTGCCGTTGGTTTGCCATAAAAAGTGTTCGTTTTGAGGCCAAAGCGAAATTAAAAAAACGGCAAATGGATGGCACTTGTATTTGCCATTGTTTTCACCTCGTTTTGGCATACAGTTTGCCGTTCTCTTGCCGTGCTTTTGCCAGAGTTGTGCCATTGCTTTGCCGTAAATTTGCCATACGAGCAACGGCGGTGTTTATTACCATGGCGTCAATGTTTTGAACGAGACTGTCACCGAAAGTGCCCGCCGCACGGCGCGGGAGGTCCGAGCTCTATGGCTTGGCATGAACAAGATGTGCATGACGGAGGACGCCGTGACGCGGAAGATAAAGGTTGTTCACGAGAAGTACGTCAGTCTCCGAAAACGACGGCTCCGCGGCGGGAAGGCGTTCGAGGAGCAGCTGGCGGACTTCAAGGTGGACATGAGGGCCTTGTTTGACGTGTCCAGTGGCCGAACGGATGCAGCGCCGAGTCGGCAAGTGGTGCGCCATGCCCAGAAAACGGCCGAGAAAGGCGGTCGCACTGCTCCCGTCAAAACTGCGTCTAAAGTAAAGGATGATCCAGGTATGAACGAACAGTGCAAAAGGGGGAGGAGGAGCGGGGGTTGGCATCCGGCCAAGGGGCGGATCATGAAGCGAACATTGGGGGGGGGGCTCTCCGTTAGTAGGAAAACAT
The DNA here is from genome assembly GCA_030522485.1 of Stenchaetothrips biformis. Lineage (NCBI taxonomy): Eukaryota > Metazoa > Arthropoda > Insecta > Thysanoptera > Thripidae > Stenchaetothrips > Stenchaetothrips biformis. Next base: position 13,555,653 of record CM060100.1, read on the forward strand.
TTTAAAATGCCTTTTTTTTTGGGTGGGGGGAATTTAGATTCTCAGTCGGAGAGCACCACAGCTGCTGAGGAATCCGCCGACGAAACTGGAGAGGTGCTGGCCGAGCAGGGAGGAGGAGAAGTCCCGAAACTGAGGTTAGACGAGTTTCTACTCAACTTAGACCGAGGAAAGGTCTCCTCGCGGACGCCCTTCAGGACCACGGCCTCTTTGGCTTCGGGGCTGGGGCTGGACCTGCGCTCCCTCAAGCTCAGCCGGACGTCTCTGCAGCGCAAGCGCCGTGAGCAGAGGCACAAAATGGCTCGTGCGATCCGGGAGAGTTTTAAGCCGTCTGGGCCCCTGACCATTCACTGGGACGGCATAAAGGTGAAGGAATTGAAGGCGAGGAACAAAAAGGTTGAAAGGCTTTCAATTGTAGTAACGGGTGCGTTTTTTTTTTTAAATAGACGGTTATTTTTCCTTTGTTCTAAAGTACTTTGCATTATTACTATATTTATTATTTTTCTTTATAGGGAAAAGCGTTGATCAATTTCTCGGAGGTGTTATTATTCCAAACGGCACTGGGAAACAGCAGGCTGTCACTGTAAAGCAGCAGATTTGTGAGTGGGAGTGTATCCACCTGGTGTGCTCTGCCTGCTCAGACACCACCTCTTCAAACACTGGGCACATTTCTGGGGCTTTCATTTTGCTGGAGAAAGAGCTGGGGAAGCAATTGATTTTTTTTGCGTGCCGCCACCACGCCTTGGAAATTATTCCCAAACATCTGTACGAGCAGCTGGTAGAGTCATCATCCTCGCCAGACCTGGGAGAGCTGTGCAGAAAGATTGAAGCAAAATGGGACAAAATAAACAAGAACGTGTATGCCACAGCTCTGGATGACAAAGAATTGAGAAAAGTTCTTACTCCAGCTAAGAGAAAAGAAATCATTGCTTTTGCCACTGAACAATTACAGGTATGAAATGATTTTCAATGCAACAGCTTAACTTGCATTTCTTAATTTCTAACGTGACCTTTTTTTAAAAAATGGGAAAAGCAAGTTCGTGGAGATTATGCTAAAAAGTCCCTTGGTAGTAAGGTGAACCTAAAATAAAATTATCGTCCCAATCGGCGAATACAGGATTAGGGGCCTGTGGTGATTTGATGTGGAATTACCCGTTTGTCAAGCCAAAACCAGGAACTTTCCAGGAGACGTATGAATATGAGCATTTTTAATGATACTGCCACAGAGGTCTCTGCTGTGAGTGTGGCGCACAGTGAAACTACTGGACCAACTCAGGAAGAGAAATAGTGTTCAGCACATGTGTTTCTACGTAGGTCAAGCCGCATCAAGGTGTGAATGCAGCTAGAAACAAAGAAGGTGGCTGCTGTAGTTCATAGACATACTGGCTGAGGAAATTACTGAGTTACCTTTGAGCCGAGGATTAGAAGTTCACTCCAATTTAGGGACCACGTCCACATCTCGTTTATAACGAACAGAGGGCAGAACTCCCTGGCGTCTTGACACATGGCCATGAGACATGGCGAGCATTGCATTTTCAACAGAAGTTTCTTCTTGTACAGCGAAATACTATTGCTGCTGTGCAGGAAAATTGCCCTGAAAAGTGACATGGTATTGACTAATTCGCGGAGCGAGCGACGAAATGGCGAAGCGGCATTCAGCCACACACTGTTAAAAAATATTTATAACATTTTCATAACATGTTATGGTACAGTTTTCACAACGGCTTTGTAACAATGTTATGAAATTTTTCATAACACGCCTGTTATGAAAATATTGTGAATAGTCATAACAACGTTATAAAAAATCCCCGCGTGATTGGTATGAATCTTTCTAACGGTCTTATGAAGCTGTTATAACTTATCACAAGACTGTTATTGAAAGTCCTACCACAGTCATGAAATTGTAATAAGAATTTATTGCACAGGTATGGAAAAAAGAAAAGTCTCTTTATAAATCTGTGTTTATTATAAAAAGTAACTTACAAATAGAGAACATGTCAAAAACCTTCAAACTTAAAAACTGAGAGTCACTATTTGGTGTACCATCACGTCTTAAGTTTATCAAGAAAAGAAAAATAACAAACTTTGGACTAAAGCAGAAGGTGTACAATACTTTCAGTTCTTAATATTAACAACACTATATAACGATCAACTTAAATGAAAACAAAAACCCAATGAAAGCAATCACAGAGTGAAAATTCACTTCACAGTTAAATCGTATCTATAATGTTACCTTTTTGTACTAAAACTTTTGAACATATTCAATTCAAAACTTAAACCTACTCATTCAGTGCTAAAAGTAACATTTTAAATTTAAAAAAAAAAAAACACGATGTAACAAGATCAACTGAAACCATAAAGATTTTGTGTTTTTTTTTTTCATTTAAACACTTTCATTTAAACACATTCACTTAAAAGAAACATGGCATTGCCTTTTACAATTCAAAACTACGCGCAACTTCAGTGCTGGACAGTTAAGTAACAAAATGAAGACACAGCCCATTCCTTTTTTTAAATCTCAATACTGGTAAAGGTACGCATAAGAATATCTTAGGAACAATACCCGTAATTTAAGTGATTTGGCACAGCACTTCATAATAATAAAAATAATAATAATAAAATAATACTAATAATAAAATAAAACCCGCATTTAACATGGCACGAGGTTAATCTACAAAAAAAAATCAGACTTATGCTTCACAGATAAGATATCACCTCTATCCTAAGTCACCATCAACATCCTCCTCATGTTGGGTCCACACAGCACTGTTAAAAAAATTTAATTACATTTTCATTATATTGTAGTGAAGCTATAATCATTACAATGTAATTAAAGTTTTCATTACATTTATGTTATTAAAACTTTCATTACAGTGTAATGAAAGAATGTAATGAAAAATTTAATGACAATAACGTAATGAAAATGAAGAAAGTTGACGCAAACTACATAACTTTTGGTTTCGATCAGAGATTGGTTTGGGTGAGGATTACTTCTCTGACAACAGAGGACAGGTAAAAATTAATGACTCAGAATGTCTGAAGTCGGAAGCAGATGCTGCTTGAGTGTGGGAGATCAGGCGTTTGCCCTACCTGACCGCAGCCCGTAGACGCCATCGAGCAACATCAGAGAAACTTATTTTGTCAGGTCAAATATTATTCTTTTCCCCTAAAGTCTCGGCTATTATTTTAACAATCAAGCGTTCTGCATGAAACATGAAAAAATTTTAGAATATCTCCTCAATTTAGATAATTTAGATGCAAAATACGGATTTGAGAGCGATCCCCGTGTACCATGCGACACCTGGCGGCAGAGCTTCGAATGACAGGTTCGGCATGTGACGCAGGAATGGACGATATTACGGAAGAAATACGTGCTGCCGTTCAATACAATTTTAAAAGAGAATGAGGAAACTTACATTTAACCCAGAACAAATTGTATGATTTTATGTCATACTTGAAATTTCTTGGAAAATTTAATGACATGTAATGAAAATTTCATTACAGGCTACATGATGTTATGAAACTTTCACTACATAGCTGCTGTCATGAAATTTTATGACCAAGGTAGTGAAATTTTCATTACAATTTAATGAATGTGTAGGTGTTATTAAAAATAATGACGCTTAATGAAAAATAATGTTATAAATGTCATTAAATTTCATTCATTTTTAACAGTGAGAGGTAAACAGCGCTAGGTTCTCGGCAAGCTTAACCACTTTGCTGCTAGCCGTGCTAACATAGCGCTTCGTATTAATGCGCCTGTCACCTGTAGCTGGGTTGATGCCCATAAAATACCTGTTGATATAAAATTATTTATTACATTAAATTGTTTATTACATCCCAAAATTAATACAAAACTGAAATGACGAATGCAGGTTTACCTTTGGATAAACTCCAAGGTGTGCTCCAGCTCCTTCGTGTAGCAGAAGTTAAATACGAAGAATGCCATGAACCAAATATGCACGGCTTCAGAAAAGTTGGTGGCTGAAATCTGGACATTGTTGAAAATGAAGACGCTGCAAGTAGCAGTGTCATCAAAAATGCCATCACCTGAGAACAAATTACATAGAAGTTTAAGATATGACATGGAAGCTAATATTTAATTTGGTTGGCGTGCTTTTCAAAATTGAAGTACCTTGCACCAGAATCATTGGGTTGCCATTAGAAACCTCCAGTGCAGATTTAACTTCTTCTGAAGAAGCCAAGACCTGAAAGATTCATATCAAGTTAAGCATTGCAGAGTCAGATTTCATTGAATTGTTCAACTGTTATAATTATCTTACCGGTACTGTTGCAACCATTGTCTGGAAGTCCTCAGTCATATATGCACACAACAATGGAAAGACAGCAGCGCACTGGGAGGTGCGACGCATTCCACCAGTGGATGCCGCATCCATGTCAGACAGCAACTTAAGCATTTTAGGCGCCTGGGCTGACAGCTTGGATCTTGCACCCTTTGTTAAAGCTCCCTGGTCAGCCCAAAAGGTCCTCATGTACTTAATGATATCTGGGGTTTTCGCCCCCAGTGTATCGTGAAAGTGGGTGACTGTGACCCCTGTGAGTAGCTCCCCGTGAATAAGGAGATACTTCCCTAAATCAGAAAAATATAAATTTACTATCGACACTTAAACAAATATTATTTCAGTTAGAAATGGACTCACCATTTTTAAAAATTGGCCAGGCGCCAATAAAATCTGTCTCCAATGCAGAGAATGGTCTGGTACCCAACATTTCATGCCTCTGGGTTGGGAAGCTATCACGGAAGGCTACTTCTGCTGCCCGGCCCCAGTCCTGTTGCTCATGCAGCGTTTTGAGGAGTTTTTTCTTTTCAAGTTGGCTCTCCACCGTCTCCCCTGATGGAAGGGCCGGTGCGTAGCTCAAGCAGCCGTAATTCTTGCCTAGACATTTAATCTTAGCACTGCTGGCACCCTCAGTGTTATCACGTGGTGCCTTCTTCCTTTTCGCATCTTCGGGTTTCTTGTACTGCAGCGACTGATATATCTTGGAGAGAAACCATTCCTCCCCGTTGCTCATGCGTTCACCTCCTACGTATTGAGCAAAGACTTGACTGTAGATGCCGTCATTTGAGTTCAACACCATCCCTCCATAAAATTTGGCTATATTTCTGCTATAGTCATTGGGGCACTTATGCAGGATGTGCCGCACTACCTCTGCACTAATAGCCTTCGCAGCTTTGTCTTTTGCTTTGACAAGACTCATGGATGATGATGATGATGCACCATCTATGAGGTCTTTCAGCTCCTTCAAGGTTGCTGTAATGATGTCCATGGGCATGACTGGGTACGCACTTCTGGTGTTGCACCTGTCACCTGCAAAATAAAAGAAATCAAGTTAGCCATTCATGCAGTTAGATGTGTAGCCTGAAGCATCAATATCTTAAGTAATATTTCACAAAAGCATCAAAGAAATGTTCAATTGGTGACTTCTGTAACAACTTTTGTCATCACCAGTTTCCACTATCCAATAAGTTAGCTAATTAGAACTCGCACACACATCAAACGACTCAGAAAGTAATTAAGACTTAAACTCTTAGTTTAAATCAACGTCTCACTTGCAAATATGTCTAGACCACTTAAAAACCAAACTAGGAAAGCACTCATGAGACAAATCTTATTTTTATTGCTGTCATATGAATGTTTCTATATATAATACATACTTTTGATGCTTTTGCTCCGGTTTCATGAAGAAAGTCTCTAAGAGACAAATGATCGGTGCACATGCGCAAACCTGTAGGTCTTGAAGTGGGAGTTTGAGGCTCCACACTGCGCTCTGTATTCTCCGGCACTGGAGTCAATGGGGAGCGAGGAGTAGTATGCCCTTCAGATACACAGAAAGGTAGGAAAAATTAATAAACACACACACACACACTAAGCAATTTACTTCACAGAAGGTTCACCTCAAAAACACAAACTCACACACCTGAGAGGTAAATGTGTTTATGGCCATCAGGTGCCATGAAAAAGGCAATCTTTTGGCCCATAGATTTTGCATCGCTGATCAATGCTTTAAAAATATCATCAACACACACTTCCACACCAGCGTCAAAGCCAGACGAGTCCAGGTACAGCTGTAAAAAAAAAGCAGGTAGTGCATACATTTGTTGTTTGCAGGTTTGGATCATACTGTTCGGATACCTTGCAATCCTCGGTGACTTTCAATGCTTCCTGAGCTGCTTTGATCACATCCTGAATCGTGTCGCCCATAACATAGGTACCTCCTCTACGATCCCACGCTGTCACAAACACAAGCAACGGCATAGTTCCTGAGGCCAAGGTTAAATAATGTCAGTAACAAGTGCATTTAGCACCTGTTTCATGGAAAGGCCAAGAGCAAGGTTGGAATGGTCAAGGCTGGTGAAAGAAGCTTGGATTCGAGGCTGAGAACACGTTAAAATTACACAGATTTTAGAATTCTGAATGCCCTGAGCCAAGCCTGTTATGAAGATAATCCTAATACGCTCACAGCTCTCTTACATAATATGAAAGAAACAAGATCCAAGGCAGACTCCAAGGATGAACAAAGCTGGCTGGGTGCGATTATGCTGAATGATTCCGAGAGCAGATGTCGACACTCCTGGTACTTTCGTGTATTCCAATCACAGCTCGACAGTTCACATTCCGGAGGACACACGACCTAAGCCACAAATAACATTAAATATTATAAAATCGTGAAAAAGCAACTCTCCGGCTTTGGCGCCAAACCAAACAATGGACTATGGGTGATGAATCATTCCTAGTGGCAACTGGCAGCAGCAACAGGTGTCCCACTCAGCCAGGGTTCGGTGCACGAGATTCGTTGTTAATCGAAAATATGTCACTCCTCTTTCGTCCATATCATACAAAAAACGAAGGATACAGCATATATCGGTCAACAACGGAATAATCGGTACAACATTTACCTTGTTTAACCTTGGTGTGACTTGTGTCTGACCAGGTTTGACCGCGGCGCGTGTAGGTTAGGAGCGTACCCATTGGCCGCCGTTGTTTACTGCTTCAGCTGTCTGCTGTTTTGTTTGTGTACCGTGAAACGGGGTAATTTCGGGCACCCGGGGTAATTTCGGGCATCTCTGCCCGAAAGCATTGCGATGATGCTGCCGTCTAGCGGCGACCTCGGAGGCTTGTCCCGTTGCGCGCATCGCATTCGCCACACTTCAAACCGTCGGATCATTCCTCTGGAGACCAAAACAGATCCAATCTTTTCGAGATACAGTGATTTTCGTATTTTACACTTTTTACCTAAATGCAGTGTATGCGTGAAAACTTCGACTGGCAAGCCAAACCTGTTCACAAGCGGTGCATAAGGAATTTTTTTTTCGATTTGGACATGTTTTGAGCATGCTGTGTCAAATTTTCAATCACCTGCAGCAAATAGTATGGTAAATAGGGGCTCAAAATTAAAAAATTGTTACTTTTAGGGGTAATTTCGGGCACTGAAATGGCATGCTAGGGCAAGCAGGGTTGTTCTGAACACTTTAAATTTCGCAAGGCTGGAGTGGTGTAAGCTTCTTCCAGCTCTTCAGAGCTCTTCTGAAAGATGGAGATAATCCATTAACACAGATAATACTCAACTGCCGCAGCAGTCGCTTTGTGGAACTTTGACTATTATAAAAAATGGGCCAAGGCTACATCTGTACTTCTTATGTGTAGTATGTACACATCCTATCTTAGTGTCAATTATTGGTTCGTGACTAAAATTTTATCATGTTTACCGGGACTTTGACTTTAAGAACGGCCGCATGGCTTGCCAGGTTGCTACGGAATGCAGAGTTTTCCAGGAAGCCACTGTATCTTCCCAATGCATAAGACTTGCCTCCCATGTACGTCAGATTCAAGAGGAAGATCCACGACTCATCTTCGCGTGATATAGTGTGGCTCGAGTTGTACCATTATCAAAAACAAAAAAGGATGAAGGTACAAGGTTAGACGTTCAACAAGAAGCGTCCTTAATAGCTCCACCCCACTCTCCCAAACATCAAACTATTTGTTCCAATCATGACTTCAAATTATGTATAAATGACCACCCCTACCATCCCTCCACATCTACATCCTTAAGAATTTCACATTTTATCACATAAGCTCAAAAGAAAGAGACAATTATTGATTTTGAGACCAAAATCAGAACGACAAGTCGCTTTTTCCTGGCGTGCCCGAAATTACCCCAAAACACGGGGTAATTTCGGGCACTGCTTTGGGCCCTCCACTGTAAAAACGGTGGGGCGTAAATATCCGGAATTGGCGTCAAATTGAAGCTAAAGGTGGGTAGATGATAAATTTTAACCCTCAGGTCCATGGCAACACCTCGACCTTCACAATTTTAAAAATACCTCTCAAAAGTGCCCGAAATTACCCCGTTTCACGGTACATTCGTCTCTTTCGTCTGCTCTAAATCAAATTACTTGCCCTATTGAAATGACACAAAACCAAGACAGGCCGAAAGCTGGGAGCCTTTGGTGCGGCTGCACGAATGAAGATAAGGAGGAAGAAAACTTGCTGGTAATTGTGCTTTACTTGCTTGTTGTGACGCAATAGGCTGTCAGGGGTCAGTGTTCACATTTCTTTTCTAGATCTTGGACTCCCTTGCTTCTAGAGGCGTTCCCCTCATACCCGTGCAAGTTTCGCACTTCCGCTGTAAAGATTTACACGGCTGGGCCATGACTGCCTACGTCAAAAGTGGCTACCCGTGCGCCACCGATGAGCAGGCAACCCGACCCTATGTTGCATGCAAGGATGATAACAAGGTCTACCAGTGGGCATCCGTAAGAACAATAAAAGACTCAATGTACTCTACTTGGTGCCCTTGCTGCTTAATTACAATGACGTATCCTTTACAGTTCATGACCCCGGTATCTGCAGAGCTGCAAGGAGTGGGAACGAGAAAGGCAATACCGTCAATCAAAATGCAAGGATTGCAACTTGTGAACCCCCGAGCAGAGAGTGCTGAGCTTGTCGCACAGGGCCACACACTCAAGAAAATTGGGAGGCACACTTTCTTGCAACTGGGCGAGCCAAGGCACTATCCATTTGTAGTGTACTGGACAAAATGCAGCAAGTGCATAAGGTAATAAGTGCATTCTGACACTACAATATCTTAATTGTGATTTTATTTTTAATGTTAAAAGTTCCTCTTTGACTGAAAAGTTTTTCTTAGATTAAGGTGCTTATGCACAAATTTGACTGACAAATATATATTGATTTATATATGTTAAGTTCCTTTAAAATACCACTGGTTGTGCTGTAGGTTGTTATAAGCTGTAGACAAGTTTCATCAAAAAAATCAACTTACCTAATTATTGTGTATTTATACAAAGGAACCTACCTAAAGTGTTTTTTAAATGTTCCTTAGCAATCATTTTATGATGATTCTGTGATATAAGGGACAGCTCATTGTTTCTTTAAAAAAATTCCACTTCCATAAAATGTGTAGCTTTTTATTTGTGGTTGTCCCTTGTTGCCTTCGTCTGAGTCACAAAACACATCAAACCGCAACAGTCGCATTGTATAAGTTAACCCACATAGTGCAGGCGAAAAAATCTCTTCACTGTCACACCAACAATTAAGTAAGCTTTCCCTTTTCCCTCGCTCTGCTTTCAGAAAGAAGCGAAAGTCCACTCTGTGATTGTGCACGAGCCTTATCAGAAGGTCAATCCATATTGCCGACAAATTGACAGATGTAAGATTTAAGTCAAATTACTGAAAATAATACCTGAACAGTTTATCGCACTCTTAATGGTTTTTATTACTTTACAGGTCACTTTTCATTTGCAGGCATTTGTACCTTCCTTTTTTTAAATTGTTGTAACTTCACTGCTTCTTTGAAAAGGGGGCGTGAGGTACTTAAATAATAAAAAATGTGGTACTTTCGGTTGATTATAATAAACAGACAAAATCAAAGAACCTAATACATTTTAGAACATACTTATTAGGTTGCACTTGTGTGTACCCTTGGCTGAAGTTTGGTCTTGAATATAGAACATAAAAAATGTAGGAGATCCATAATTACCGGTACACACCAAGATTTTCCAAGAAGCTTCCTTCTATCTGTTACAGAAAGATTAGGTCCGTCAGTGTAATGTGGAGGAAAACCAAACAACTCTTCTTGTTCTGTAATATACAGATGTGATGGAATGCCCTCCTCTGTTACTGGAAGACATTGTTGTTTCCCTGTTAATGTAAAGATAGGAAAACATTAGTTTAATAGTTAATCGGTTTCAAGCTTACATGACCACTTAAGTATCCTACCACTTCTCTGAGAATGGGAGTTTGTTGTTATAGTAGGCAAGTGATGAATAGTTGCTTCTCTATACGGCTTTAGGAAATACTGTAGGTCTATGCCGTCACCGTAGCTTTCTGCAATGCTTTGTGGTGGGAAATTTCCCCAAAAAAGCCGCCTTCTTTTCATACCTACATATTGAGAAGCACACCGGACTACAGGTGAGCACTGCAAAACCCTACAGTAGGTGGAGAAAAGAAAAACAAAGGCTAAGTAGCAGATATTTAAACATTCATTTGTTAAGTTTGGTCAGTGGAAAAATGGGATGAGTCAAATGAGATCGATGAAGTATAAAACATAGATAATGTTGACCCCACATAGAAGCATTAATATGTACCTCGATATTTGTTCTTTGGTTTGTAATTCCATAGAGGAGGTATTTTCAAAGAGCCAGTAAAACTGATGACCCTTTTCTTTTGCTGATTTGGTCAGATATTGTAGAATTCGATGATATTAAAAAAAGAGGTGACCTGAGGAAGAAGGGTCTGGAACAGAAAGAGTAACAGTTTGAGTCCGACACATAATGAAGGATAGCATTACAAGTAAAATAATAGAGTTGGTACCATTAAGGCCTTTGCGTGCCGGATTCACTAAACTGATCTCAGAACAAGGACTGCCACCACACAACAAATTCACGACTCCAAGAGAGGCTAGTTTCTCTTCAGTCAGGGTTTGGACGGGTCCCACCATTCGTATTCTGTCATGATAGTGGAACCGTAATAATCTTATGGCTTTCTCATCAATCTCAGACGAATAATATGCTTCAACCTCAAGGTTCAACTTGTCTAAAGCAACCAAAGCACTTCCTATACCATCGAAGAGGGAAAGTACCCTGATGGCAGTATAGGGTGGGGTTCCAAAACCACAAAAATCCTCGGTGGAACAGTCTTCATCGGCCTTAACCTAAGCAAGGGAACGGCCAATGTTACACCTGAATGCGCAGGTTAGGTTACAATGTCAGGGTAAAACATCACATACTAATCCTTTGTAGGGCTTGCAACCTTTCTTGGGTTTTGAAAAATGCTTCCTGTATCCCCTTTTCCTCTTCTTGTACTTTCTTTCTCCTCCCATGGCACCGTAATGTTACTGCTTTGTTGCTATATAGGAGCCACATCCAAAGTGACTACACAGGAACACTACAAGACTGCAGTCACACGTTGTACTGTACAAGTATTAATTTCTACAAAAGAGGACAGCACAGAAATAAATGCCATGGACCACACAAGAGAACCAAATAAAATGCCTGTTTTTAATTTACACTGCCGCTCAAAATTAGCGGCCCATTTTTTAAAGCGCGGCGCCGTTTCTATGTTTTTCGAGCTGGGATGCTGAAATTTAGAAGGCAGGTGCCCCTATTGTTCTTCTTGAGACCTGCAAAGTGTGCGATCCGTGCGCCCATCCTTGCGACCTGTGCCACCCCTTCACTGCATAGGGGTGTAAAAACCGAGATAAACATGTCAAAATTTTTGTCTTTTAATGATCGGAAACGGCAAATTTGCGGTGTACCGACTCAAATGAGTCTCCCCTTTACAACTGTGCAAGCGGAATCGCAATCGGACAATTCCACCCCTTTCCACAGTCACCCCCACCCCCTCGAGGGGTTGGTTTTCAAAAATGTTTGAAACCGACTGCAAACGATCCAGAAGCCTCTCCTGTACACGGTACAATTTTTCTTTTTCGATTCCGACCACCCCCGGCCGTACCACCCCCACGGAGGACCCACCCCATTTTGAATTTGTGCCGTTTCAGCCACAAGGGGGTCAAATTTGTGTCCCAAAATTCATGAGGACACACCTTGGGTGCGCACAAACCCATTCGGATCGAAAAATCCAGATCCGGAAATTTTCATTCACCGCTGTAGGGGTGACCACCCCCTCTCACCCCCTGCTCCCCCGAGAGGGGCAGGAAGGTCGTTCAAGGGTGGCCCCGGCCAAGAAGACACGGCTCAACCATTCCTGAAATTTTCGAGTCGATCCGGTGCACCGTTTACCCTCCAGGGCGAAAAAACCGTCGAAACCAGCAAAAACATCCCTCAAGTTCACCCTTCGTGAACGCCGAACTGAGGAGGGGTAGCGGCCAAACTCCAAGTGTCCCATCTCGGCACAACCCCTCTCTGCAACCCCCTTTTCTTTCACTCCGCTGCGGTAACGCCCGCGCCCATGCCAACGAGGCAAACGCGGTGATGCACTCGTGCGTCTTCCGCCACCACAGCCATGCGCCGGCGAGGCAGGCAACTCGTCTCACGGGCTGCGCAGGTGCGCCAACGTACTGAAGGCGTGCGCGCGCGCCAGGTCACCGCTCTTCAACAGGGCCAGTCCAGCAATACAGGAAAAATGCACATGGACGCGCACGAGTCATCCCCACCGTGCTGCTGGACTGGCCCTGTTGAAGAGCGGCGACCTGGCGCGCGCGCACGCCTCCAGTACGTTGGCACACCTGCGCAGCCCGTGCGACGAGTTGCCTGCCTCGCCGGCGCATGGCTGTGGTGGCGGAAGACGCACGAGTGCATCACCGCGTTTGCCTCGTTGGCATGGGCGCGGGCGTTACCGCAGCGGAGTGAAAGAAAAGGGGGTTGCAGAGAGGGGTTGTGCCGAGATGGGACACTTGGAGTTTGGCCGCTACCCCTCCTCAGTTCGGCGTTCACGAAGGGTGAACTTGAGGGATGTTTTTGCTGGTTTCGACGGTTTTTTCGCCCTGGAGGGTAAACGGTGCACCGGATCGACTCGAAAATTTCAGGAATGGTTGAGCCGTGTCTTCTTGGCCGGGGCCACCCTTGAACGACCTTCCTGCCCCTCTCGGGGGAGCAGGGGTGAGAGGGGGTGGTCACCCCTACAGCGGTGAATGAAAATTTCCGGATCTGGATTTTTCGATCCGAATGGGTTTGTGCGCACCCAAGGTGTGTCCTCATGAATTTTGGGACACAAATTTGACCCCCTTGTGGCTGAAACGGCACAAATTCAAAATGGGGTGGGTCCTCCGTGGGGGTGGTACGGCCGGGGGTGGTCGGAATCGAAAAAGAAAAATTGTACCGTGTACAGGAGAGGCTTCTGGATCGTTTGCAGTCGGTTTCAAACATTTTTGAAAACCAACCCCTCGAGGGGGTGGGGGTGACTGTGGAAAGGGGTGGAATTGTCCGATTGCGATTCCGCTTGCACAGTTGTAAAGGGGAGACTCATTTGAGTCGGTACACCGCAAATTTGCCGTTTCCGATCATTAAAAGACAAAAATTTTGACATGTTTATCTCGGTTTTTACACCCCTATGCAGTGAAGGGGTGGCACAGGTCGCAAGGATGGGCGCACGGATCGCACACTTTGCAGGTCTCAAGAAGAACAATAGGGGCACCTGCCTTCTAAATTTCAGCATCCCAGCTCGAAAAACATAGAAACGGCGCCGCGCTTTAAAAAATGGGCCGCTAATTTTGAGCGGCAGTGTATCTTGCTAAAAGTGATGAGCTCAGTGCTTCTATCAACTGACAGTACAAGTACTGCACTTGATAATAATTAGCTGGTTGAAGTATAGCTTTAAACGTTCAGCGGATCACGGCGTGTGGTACACTGATTTTCAATGCATAGGTTCCAAAAAATGACGAAGTGAAATTGGTCCATAAATGTGGAGTAACTGCAGTCTTGCCTTCCCTGAGCGTAGGTTCCCCCTACTTCCCCTGTGATGGGTGTGAAAGAGAGAAAGGGTCTTCTATTAAAAGGCACTGCTACTTGGATGGTTTTATTGTTCCACAATTCGGTCCACAATTCTTTGCAATCAGAACACCTTCTTGAGGTACTTGCGTCGTTGTGAGGCGGTCATCATTCTAAACGGTGTGGAGGGTTGAAGGGAGGGCGTGGGGACACAATCCTGCATCCATTTGGGCAATTTCCGTGGCTTGGCCGGGATGAAATCAGTCTCCAAAGCGTGATCCGCACAGAAGGACTTGACAGCAGAAGGCCAAAATGGACACAGAGGATCCCCACAACACTTGAAATTTGGCACTGCAAGCAAAAAAAAAAATTAATGTACAGTCCCATGAGTGTAATCATGCAGTACTTGGAATCGGGCTTACAGCACACTTTGAGGAGTTTGATACTAGTTGGTCTGAAAAACCTCAAAACCAAAAGTTCATCACTCGTCACATTATTCCACACTCCGGACTGCTGTGCGTGCAATTTCTTTTGCCGAAGCAGGTGCAAGAAAAAATTTGGAACCTATACAATTCAAAAATACATAGACATACAATAAATAGACATAATATAAATATTAAATGGAAAGAACATGAACTTTAACCTTCAAACTTACATTGTGTGGGGCTTGAACTTGGCTTAAGACACTTTGGGAGTCACTTGCCTGTGTCTCCACCGCAAAGAAACCTTCTTGTTTAATTGGAGACAGAGAGACATTGTGATCCATTTTCCTAAGTATGGAACAAAAAGGAAGCAAAGCAGATGCACAAAAAGCCACAAATACAGGAGTGGAGAGGAAATAACAATAGCAGTATGAAAAATAATAGACAATAACAAATTGCACGCAGTATGAAAAATAATAGACAATAACAAATTGCACGCAGTATGAAAAATATGTACATGAATAACTTAAAAACAATTATATTTGAAACATTGAAAACACAATGAACTACAAGCAACATGGTTGTCAAAGTCATGGTTATAGAAACCAATGCAATCTATCCACTACTCTTACTGAAACTAGTATTTTATTTACACACAATAATAATAAGATGCACCTTAAGTGACATGTTTGTCAAATAAGTTTGCTTCAGAAACCAATGCATATTTCAACGTAACCCACAGCTTCGTCTGGTACTTGTAAGCACGCATAGGAAAGGGACTTGCAAGATTATCGTAAGCAATGCAACAATACTCCACTAAGTTGCCAATTTCATGCATTCTTACATCATGATTATATTCAAATTCAAGCACCTCAACAAGAAAGTATATTTTACCAGAGTTGTCTTCTAAAATGAATACAATTTTCCCCATTGACACTTCAACCTGGTATGCCGATTGGGACAGAGCAAGAAACATGCCTTTAGAGTACACAGTTCCCTTTATCTCACATTTGAGGCACCTTGTCAGTTCTCCATTAGAAACTTTTGGTACAGCAGCTCTTATTTCATTGCAATACACAGCCTCTACAAAGGGAGAAGTTTGGTGTGACTTTAGGGCACAGCGCAATCCACCCCCAGCTCTAACATAAGCCTGAAACAACTCGTGTCTTACACTACAGGATAAGGTCACGTTGAGAAAATTTTTGCTCGCTCTGATGCACCTGTTAAAAAATTGATGTTTACTTTCATATCTTAGCGTCCACACTTTGCCTAAACTACCAAAGAGGAGAACCATAAGACAATAGTGGCTCATATAGTGGTGTTTTGGGCGCAGAGGTATCAGAGGAAATGCATGACGCCTCATGTCTAGGTACTCTACAATCAGAACCTGAAGGTGACCAATGTAAGACTTGTGAATAGTTGGAGCACACACAATGTCGAGAATTTCTCCAATCAGCAGGAATAGTTTCCATGCTGGGTCATCTTTATCCTCAATAAGGTGATGAATCATGAGCGGAACAAGCCTCAAAAAATTGTAAACCTGCCACATACCGCCACGAACTTTAGAATGAGTTTCTTTCAAGGGCAAGGGTTTGTCTCGTCTATCTGTCGCACTGTAAGGGAATGCTGACATAATGCGCTCTAGTTCTTCATATGAAAACCACTTCTTTGTCACCACAAAATGTCTGAAGTACTCACATACATCATGAGCGGCCACACCCTCCATTAAATCATGGCCCAAGCATGGAGGAAGGCCTGGATCGCAGACATGGAAGTTTTGAAGCTCATTAAACTTGCTTCTAAATTTAATTCCTTTCTTATTGTTAATGCCTTTTCTACCTATGCACCTATTGTAGTTTTCTCTGGTCCTCTCAGTAAATGAAGCAAGATGACCATCCTCGGCATGGAAGGCTGCTTGAGGAACCAAACAGTAGCGGCAGAAATATCTGCTCTTGCTGAAGGACTCATTAAACCCTCCAAGACCATGGCTCCCTAAGTTATCACCACTGACATAAATCAAGCTTCCCTTAACCATTCCATGGCCGGGTATTTCAACACCATCCTGCTCAATCTTTTTAAGATCATCAACTATGGTTCCATACACTTTTTCATGATTGAAGCTGGACTCCAGACATAAACCAACCAACTGGATTGCATCAGTGTGGGTGCGAATATGACTAGGGATGTTACCAAGTGATAAATATATTCCTATCATCTTATACTTTTTCTTGGCAGGGCCAATTGGACAAGCAATCTCAAAACCATCCTGGTAAAGTATAATAGAGAAAGCTTTTCTGTTCTCTCTAAAAAATAGATTAGTTTTGTAAAGCAAACCATCATAAAAATCAGTATATTTGTCTGTTCGTGAACCTGTAGGTGAACAGAGGTCTATCTGCAAGAATGGAGTGGCCATCATCCTTTTTAAAGTCTCCATAATAGGTACATAATGAAAGAACTTGTTCCCTTTACTGTCAACTTTCCGAGGGGACACATACAAGAAATTATTCATAAAATACTTATTTCTCATGTGAGTGCTGCGCAGATCTGAAAACCCACATTCAAATTGAGCAATTACCTCTTTCAGATTTGCATATTTCTCATCATGGGATAAAGATTCATTGTCCATGATAGCCATCACAGTGGACATAGCATTGCTGTGAACACTGTGGATTTCACGGGAAATTTCTTGAACCGTTCTTGCTGGTACAAGATATTTGAATTCCAAACTCATGTAAAATTCTGCCATGGCTCGCAGCCAAAGTTCATGATTAGGGGGACTAAAATTTGCCACAGAGGTAAACAGATCATCAGTATAATCAACAAAATTTATGTCGGTATCATCAGTGCCATTGGGATCACATTCACTTGCAATAGACGGTTTGGATTGATGGCTCCGGAACACATGACCCTTCAGAGAACCAAAGACAGAATACCTCTTGTTGCAAGGAAAGGGGCACTTCACAGCATACCCACCTACAATGTGGTTTCTTAGATGACTCATTAATTGAGAAAATGAATCAAATTCTTGGACGCAAGAAGGAACTTTACAGGCAATCTTGCCTTCGGCATCCAGTGCATTGAAGGCTGCTCGCTCACACAAAAAACCAACTCGAATATTATGCCTACGCAGCAGGTGATTCCTGAGACTTCCTTCAGATGGTAATACTTCTGAGCACGTCAGTATTGCACATGGAAATGTTTCAGAAACGTGCCTATGATGCTTCAGATGACACAAATATAGCTTCAACTGTGAAAATTTTTCCCAACAGAACTTGCAGTGAAATTCGTTCATAATTGATTCCTGAGAACAAAAAATTGCGTCAAATAATATCATGTCCTTACTTAGGAGTAAAACAGAATTACTCACAGACTCACTTTTTTTTAGATTTCAAGGCTTCACAAATGCGGTAACCTAACCAAACGGACGAAATTTGGTGGCACTCAGGTTTCAAACTAAGAAATCAAAATAAAAATGTCAGGTTTTTGAAGGCTGAGCCGCAAAATATGTTTCTCAAATATGTAACCTTCAACTTTTGAGAACACAAAATCAGGCTAACACAGAAAAGACGAACTGACTTTGACGTTTGGTGTGCGCTATCCGCGTCTTACGGGGTGACGCTGTGGCCGCGTGGAGCTGGGCTGGAGGGGACGGCCGCCCGCGGGCGAGCCACAACATTTTCATAACACATACGTTATGAAAAAGTTTGGCATGTTGTGACGAATGTTATGAAAATGTTATAAAATATCGACTGTTGTGAAATTTAGTATCGATGTTGTGAAATTTCACAGCAAATAAGTTATAAAATTTCATATCCGTTTTTACAGTGCACTGTATGAAAGATGTGAACAAACCGTGGAGGGGGGGTCTTTTGCCAAGTAGCCACAAAATTATTCTTGTTGATATCCTTAGATGTGAAAATAGAGGCACCACACAGTAGGAGTCCATGAAAAACCAATGACGCGGACACCTCACCGCCATCATTAGGGAATATTATGTTCTTCTGCTCATGTACTACTCTTTCCACCTGAAAACAATACTTAGTATTGTAACACACTGGGTGGATGACACATCCCTTTGCTTTTAAATGCCTACCTCATTGGACACCTGGCTTAACTTGGCGATCGGCCTCCTGGCCTTGACCGCAGCCCACAGCCGGGTCCCAGCCGAGGTATAGTTCACCATCCATTGACCCTGCAATTAAATGTAGTTACATCACTATACTTACCGAATTTTGAACTTGTGGATGGGACAAAATATCTCATCCCACCTCGCTGCCTAGTGGGCTCGATGATACATTTTGTCCCATCCACTTTATTATTTCCTGAATTCGAACTTACTTAGATTGTTAAATTATTTAAAAATTTTCTTTGTAGGACGAGCCTGTTACTCCGCTGCCGCCGCAACCGGAACGCCCCCGCCGCCGACATCGCCTGGCCCACACGGCGAGGTCGAGGTCGTGACGCGACCTACTCTTGCAGGGGCAACGCCCAGATTCTTCTCAAAGGCACCCCGCCAAACAGAATTGGAGCGGTGGGCACAATTCAAAGCGGGTGCCTAAGAGAAGAATTTGAAGAATTGGGGCACAGGCAAAGGGCCACGGGGCCCGTACAAGCACCCGCAGGCTCCCAGGCAGCCGTGGGTTGGTAAGTCATCGCCAAAATGGCAACATGTCGCACAAGGCATTGTCTTCCCTCAATCCGTGGGACGAGTCATCACTTAATGTTTCCGTTCCAGTGGAAAACCTGTACTTCGGCCCCCAGCCCGAGAGCCCACGACCTGACAGAACCCCAGAGCCTGGTCCAGGGGCGATCGGGTCCGAAGGGCCGCGTGACCCACAGCTGACACCTACGCCACCACGGGCGCCAGGGGCGTGCGGGACACCTCAGCCACCAGCTTTGACCTTTGGCCTTGACCACAGCCCGCCGCCTGGTCCAAGCAGAGGTATAGTTCACCATCCATTGACCCTGCAATTAAATGAAGTTAAATCACTATATTACTTACCGAAATTTAAACTTGCAGCCAGCCAAGGCACCGAAGGGCCGCGTGACCCAAGCCCACAGCACACACCTACGCCACCACGGGCGCCAGGGGCGTGCGGGACAGCTCAGCCACCACGCCTTGACCCAAGCCTTGACCCAGAGCCTGGTACAAGCCAAGGTGTGTAGCCCATGGTATATGAGTGGGATGGGACATCTTGTCCCATACTACCGCGCTGGTCAGTACGTATGACCCATGGTATAGGACTCGGATGGGACATTTTATCTCATCCATGGGAAATGGGAAATGACAAATTTTGAATTTGCAGGACCAAGCAAAGGCGCAGGCGCAGCCACGGCGCAGCAAGACTTCGTGGGACGTGGCAGGGGGCTGGCGGGTATTCGCCGTTTGAAACCTCCAGTGGCGGCAGATCGGCCTCCACGACATGACAGCACCCCGCCGCCTGGTCCAAGCGGAGGTATAGTTCACCATCCATTGACCCTGCAATTAAATGTAGTTAAATTGTTCTGGTAGGCACTGCGTACACATAAGGCGGTGATCAGACTGCGAATAAGCAGGTTGATATTGACATCACAGCCCCCTCCACGTAGGGACCCTGCCTTCCCCACCTTCCCTTCTCTTACCCCTCTCGTAATGCTGGAGTCTATAAGTAGATGACAGGATCCAATAAACGTGCATTCTTGACTAGCATCTCGTGTTGTCATTATTATCCCTCATCATCAGTGAACAGGACATGGCGCAGTCGTGAAGTGATAACGACCACGTGCACGACAGATTGTGTTGTGTGGAGGAAAAGGTTGGTGAAAAGTGGGGGCTCTGTCTGTGCTGCTGATCTACCCAGTGAAGGAAAGTGATCGTGTGCTCTTGTGATAAAAGAAAGACTGGACTAAAAGATCCATCGGGTGCTCGAACGTTCTTGCTAAAGCAAGAAAGATGAGTAAAAACTCTGGCCCGGGTCCAGTGGACCTCAAATCTGGCAATATCAATGCCAAGTGGGAAAATTACAAACAAAGATTTGACATCTATCTCACTGCTGAGAAAAAGCAGAATGAGGATACAACGGTCAAATGGGCAATCCTAATGGGGGATGCTGGCCCTGACGCACTGGAGCTTTACAACTCCTTCAGCGAATCTTTGAAAGCAGTCCAAGTAGTAAACGAGCAAGGCGAACTAATAGAGGTAGCTGACCTGAGGAAAAACTATGAAGCAGTGATTGCTCGATTTGACGAGTACACACTTCAAAACAGAAGTGTGACAGCTTGCAGAGAGTTATTTAATGCACGTCGTCAAAAAGAAGGAGAGCCATTTGCCACATTTCTTATGGATGTGAAAAACTTAAGCAAAGCATGTGAGTTTGACAAACTGGAGGACAGTATGATAAAAGATAGACTGACATGGGGAGTTTTTGACAAAAGAACCAGGGAAACCCTGCAGGCAAAACCAAAAGCCACACTTGATGAAGCAATAGAGATCTGCAAGGCTGCAGAGCTCACAGCTCAAGAAAATAGGCAGGCCAATGTGGACATGGTCAGAACTGTAGAAAAACTTCCAAGAAAGAAGTTCAAGCCAAAGAATGGGGGACATGTTGAAAAGCCAGGAAAGTGGAACAAGCAACAGACCTTCAAGGGAGGCTTCAGAAAACCCGAGGGACGGAAAGCAGTGTACCTGTGTAAAAAATGTAACAGGGAGCATGAGGCCAGAAACTGCCCAGCGTTCGGTGTGACGTGCCTCAAGTGCGGTGGCCTAAATCACTATGCCAGGGTATGTGACAACCGCCACAAGAATGGGAAAAACAGTCCACAGCAACAGAGAGGCCATCATCACGACCGAGTTAAGAAAGTTGATATAGTGAGAGCAATCGCAAATGCCATACTTGAGAAACAAATTACCCCAGCTGATCCAAATCAGGCTGGGCCAAGTACTGGACCATCGCAGTACGTGATTGATGGGTGGGACCAAGTGGTGCTAAACCCAAACCCAAAGCCAAAGCCAGGGCCAAAGGTTGTGATGGTTGCAGCCCAAGGTAGCCAGACAGAAGCAGTTAGACAGAGACCAGAGAGAAAGATTGTCATGTAAGTGGCAGACTGGATGGAGCAAAAGAAGCGAGAAGAAGAAAGAGCGGCAAAGAAGCAGGAAGAGGAGCTACTGCTGCTGGAGCCTCCTTAAGGCCATGATGGGCGCCACAACAGAGGACGTCATCGGCCTTTGCCGACGATTCGCCACCACCAGGACGGCGGCCTTGGACATGGCGTCGACGTGGGCGGCCAGGTGTGGCAACCTCCGCACCTTCTGCCAGGTACGAACGCCCACACACACCCCGAACCCCCCTTTCGTCCATCTCCAACCACATGATCCCCCTGCCGGACAGTCACAACAAGAAGAGCGCGCACGCAAACAAAAAAAAAAAAAAAAAAAAAGAACCGACGCGTTTTGAGCTACGTTTCGAGTCGCTTAATCGGACTACTCGAACCGAGCCTATCACCACCGGTGATGGCAGCTTATGTTCGTTGAACGAGGAATATCCATTGGTGGGGTCACACGTTCGGTTCGACGAGGAGTCCTATTAGCGGCTCTATAGAACTCAAAACGCGGCTACGGCTTTAGCCAGCCGCTTCCGCACCGGTTTTCTTTTTCTTCTTCTTCTTCTTCCTTATCTGGCCCACAGTGCGACGCTCCCCTCTCTCATCATCTCATGACCGGATGATTTGGAAGTAAAAGATTTTGTTTTTTCTAGGAAGCGGACCTGCTGGCGTGGTTCCCCCCCGTGGCCGCGGTCGCGGTGCGCAGGCTGCTGGAGGCCAGAGAGGAAGAGATGGAGGCCCTGCCGCTGCTGGCGCTGCGCCACATCACACCGTCCAGGGCGAGGAGGCTGAGGAAACAACATGGGCTGAGGACGCTGCGAGACCTGGCATCGCTGCACCCGCCCACCGTCCTCAGCGACTTACTGCCGCACCTCGGACCATGGCGCGCCGTCGAGACCGTCACTGACGCCAGGGTGAGTCCAATCATCAAAAAACTTCGCGCCGCGTCTCATTCCTCGTCAAACGCGCATCGCGGAGGCACTGAATATCCTTGAATGAACGCGCTCATGGACTTACCCCCCGGCTCTATCCACCTTGACAGATGATGCTCGTGAACGAGGCCGCCACACTCTCCGCGGAGGCGACAGGAGCTTTTGCAGCGGCCGCCTGCCCTCGCTCTGCCCTCGTGCTCCAAACTAGAAAGAAAGAGACGGAGAAAGAGTGAATGTGGTTTTCATTGGAAAGAATGAATGTGGCTTTCAATGGGAAGAGTGTAAACCGTTGTATGCAAGAAGAGAGAATGGCCTTGTAAACAGTGACAGAGAGAGAGGGAGAGAGAGTGAGTGAATGTTGCAGAAAGAGAGAGTTGTAAATAAAGAGAGTGAATGTGGTTTCGAATGGAAAGAATGGATGTGGCTTTGAAAGGAAAGAGTGTATGCTGCTGTAAATAAAAAAGTATGTGTCGTTATAAATATAAAGATTGAATGGCGCTGTAAACAGAGACAGAGAGAGAGAGAGAGAAAGAGAGAGAGAGTGAGTGTGAATGTGGTTTAACATAGAAATAGTACGTTTGTTTAATAAAAAAGGAGTTAAAAATCAGAAAAATGAGTCTGACTGCCTCCTTGAATTTGCCTGGCCACAATGTCCGATCCACACTCCAAACGACCAACAGAGAGAGAGGGAAACAGAGAGAGGGACCGAGAGAGAGAGAGAGAGAGACAGAAACACACACACACATGAGCCTCAATCCTCCTCAGTTCGCCTAGGAGAGCCTAAAAGACGGGACTTAGCGCCGAAGGCGCCAACGCGGCGCCTTAAAGGGTCAACCCCACGGCCCCCGCAGCACACTCCACGCGTCCGCAGCACACTATACGGCCCCCGCAGCACACTGCACCGCCCCCGCAGCACCGTCCACGCCCACGCCCGGAAATATGTATCGTTCATCCAGCCGAGTTACCGTTCAGCCAGCCGAATTTTCGTTCAGTGAGAGAGAGAGAGACAGAGAGCCCAGCCCCCAAGTCTGCTGCCTCCAAGTGCAGCCACCCTGCCACCCACCCACCCACCCAGACAGCCTTTTTTTTAATCATTTAATGAGTCATTATTGACTACGGTACACATACTGTCTGATGTCCCTCTTTCAACAATTCTTTCAGTGTCTGCCTTTTTTTTCTGAAAAATGATTTGATGACCCTCTGCTTTATGAATTCTTTTGATGTATCTTCGATAAATATTTTCATGTCCCACCCTGTTCATTAATGATGCTTTTCATGTCTCATTCTTGTCTCACTGTTGCTAAACTAATACATTTTTCACATCTACACACTGTCTGTCTCTCCGATAAATCTTTCGATGATTCTTTGATTTTTCTGTCTTGCGATGTTCCTATTTTATGATGTCACTATCTGCCCCATGATTCCCTTGCTGTCTGTTACACTCTACGATCAATATTATCTTGTCTCACTGTCCCACTGTGTGACCATCTATCTGTCCCACTGTGTGTCATTCCATCTGTCCCACTGTGTGTCTGACCCTGTCTCTCTGTTAATTCTATTGATGTCTTGTCACATGCTTCTTCTTCTTGTCATTTCTCTTGATGCTTCCATTACCTCTTAACATCATTCTTTTGATGTCTCACCCTGTCATGTTATCTGTCTCTCCGTTAATTCTTTTCATCTTGTGATGTCTCTTTTGATGCTCTCTGGACTCAGTTGCGCACCTGAGATATTTCAGTTCATGGTGCCCTAGTAAAAATGAAAGTCTGGTGCCGGACTGGGCTTAGTCGGACAATCCGGATCGATTCCAGACTGTTGCCCGACCTGCCAGACTCCCGACTCGTGCCTGGAAAAGGTGCGGAAAACGACCATACGCCGCACTTTTTCCAGACTTGGAGTCCGGCAAGAAATCCAGACGGCAGTATGGAATCAGTACGGGATACGGGCCAAAAAGGACAGGCAAAAGTCGGGAAAAAGTGCGGAGCGTCCGAAGGGAAGTGCGGTTGACGCTGGATTCGAACACCGACTCTCCGGACCCTCAAGCTGTGTCGTTAGTCGCTTAAACCACTGCGCCACACTGCCACATGAGAGGGAGGCGGTCAGGCAAGCCTCTTGACTGAAGCGGTTGGAAGCGGCCGAGATCCACCGTTCAAACCCTGTAGCAGCCGAACAAATGGTCGTGCGTGGATGCCGTTTTCGACAATGTTTCAGTAATCGTGAGTACTGCTTAGATCCAATGCTTCGACCGACATTTTCTCATCTAATCTGTTCCATTTTGAATAAGCCGTGTAATTATTCATAAAACAGTATCGGGCGTACTCTGCTGCTTTACTGCGCAAATTGGTATTACGTACGCAATAGTACTTGTCTGACTCAAGGGCGCCTAACCCTTCGTCTTCAGATTGGTAGTTAATTGATGGTTTGGTTGGTTTAGATAGTGATACACACAGTGCGACAAAGACTCCTGTTGGTCGTTGGTGCACTCTTATAAGAAGGAGAGACGTAAGAAAATATCTAAGTCCAACTTTAGTACGGAGGATTCCAGACTCAAGCCAGGCGGATGCAGACCGCCAGACGATTTCCAGACGCGATCAGGTACCCCCAGGCCATTTCCGTACCTCGACGGGCAACTCGCGGACTACTGCCGTACTGGGTCGGACATCTCCCTGACCAGAGCCGTACCTGGTCAGGCACCTCCAGACCAAAGCCGGACCTGGTCGGGTATCTCCCGGACCAAAGCCGTGCCTCGTACGGCACCTTCCGGACTACTCCCGACCTGGGTCAGACACGCGCTGACTAAATCCGCACTGTTCCCGGTCTGGATCCGTACAAAACCCGGACTTTCATTTTTACAAGGGGGATGAAATATTTGGTGAAACTGGGGCCATCATGTATTTTGATGATGTGTTGGTGGCAGGCGAGAGTCTGGCTGAACATGATCAAATCATGTTGAAAGTGATTGAAGCGGCGAGGGCAGGAAACGTCAGATTTAATAGTTCCAAAGTCCAATACAGGCAAACGGAAGTGAAGTTTCTAGGCACCTTGTGGTCCTGTAACGAAATCAAAATAGATCCTCATAGAGTGGTGGCAATCAGATCACTAAAGGAACCCAGGACTAGAAAACAACTTCAACGAATCTATGCTGTATTTAATCACTTGAGGATTATGTACCGCAAATGGGTACCATATCAGCACCCCTGTGTGAAATGCTCTCTACAAAGGTAGCTTTCCAGTGGTTGCCTGTCCATGCTCAGGCATTTGAGAGGCTAAATGAGTGCGTGTGTAAAGCACCCTCCCTGACTCCATTTGATAGCACAAAACCACTGGTAGTACAAGCTGATGCAAGTCAGTCTGGAATAGGGGCGGTATTACTCCAAAACAACAAACTAGTGTCCAGCGCATCTCGAAAGTTGACCGATAGTGAAAAGGACTATGCACAAATCGAAAAAGAGATGCTGGCGCAATGTGTGGCAGCCTATAGTTTTGAGCATTTTATCTATGCTATGCCAAATGTCGTTTTTCAGACTGATAATCTGCCATTAGTGTCAATCTTTAAGAAGCCAATAAATAAGATCACTAATAACAGGTTAAAGAAACTAAGGCTCAAAATGCTCAAGTTTCAACCAAAAGTAGAGTACCTACCCGGGAAATACATGTATCTAGCTGATCTGCTGTCACGAGACTATCTCGAAGGCCCAGTTGAAGACGACCCTGAGATGCTGGAGGTGGTTCATGAAATCGTGAGACACCTGCCGCTACCAGAGGAAGTCAAGGCTGACCTGCGGACAGAGACAGACAAGGATGTAGGCTTACAGGCAGTCAAAGAGTATTATCAGAACGGGTGGCCCAAAAGCAAGAAAAAGCTAGTGAGCGAGGCCAGACAGTACTGGAAGGATAGGAATGATCTGTTTGTGGAGAATGGGCTGGTGATTCTGGAAGACAAAATTGTCGTTCCTAAATCACTCAGAACAGTGGTTCTCAAAACACTACATGTCGCCCACCAAGGAGAGGGAAAAACAAAAAGTCGTGCTAGGCAATGTGTGTTTTGGCCAGGCATAACGAATGACATAAAGACCTTGGTAGAGGAATGTAGGTTGTGTGAGAGATACAGAGCTGGCAATCAAAAGGAGCCGCTGATACCACATGAGATTCCCGAACAGAGATTTCAAAAAGTATGTGCAGACATTCTTGAACATAGGGGTCAGCCATATTTAGTTGTAGTGGATGCCTTATCAAAATGGCTAGAGATTAAGAAACTCTCGAGCAAAAGCAGTGCAGCTGTGATCACTGAGCTGAGGAGCATCTTTTCAACTCATGGCATTCCGGAAACTATCTATGGTGACAACAACCCGCTCAACTCATACGAGTGCAGGGAGTATGCTCAAAGCATTAATTCAGAGATCAAGACAAGCTCACCAGAATACCCAAGAAGTAACGGGCTGGCTGAGAAAGGAGTTCATATAGCCAAACAAATTCTGAGTAAGTGTGCTGACGAGGGGTCACACTACCTGGATGCTCTGAGGGAATATAACAATACCCCACTTTCAGGGCTAAATGTGTCTCCAGCTCAAATTCTAATGAGTCGCATGTGTCGTACTCTGGTCCCCACACGGCCCAAGAATTTAGAGCCTCAAGTTGTCAAGGTCCAGATTGAGCAGAGCTTCCTGCAACACAAAGTAAAACAACAGCATGATAGGCGTGCTAGGAGAAAAGAGATCAAGTTTGAGCCAGGGGAAAGCATTGTCTTCTGGAGGAAGCGAAAGTGGCACAAAGGCTTCGTAGTCGAGAAGCATGCAGCACCTAGGTCATACTTGATCAGACAAATGAATGGGCGAATATTGCGTAGGAACAAATACCATCTGAGAAGATCAAAGTCTAGGCCTGACAGACATGATAAGTATGTTGAGCAATATGATATTGAAATCCCATGTGTTTCTGTTGAACAGATTCCGGACCAGAATCCGGCGGACCAGGACCATCCGCAGGACCTGGAAGCCCAGGAGGAGGCCCGGATTCACCAGCCTGGGGCGGGGCCTAGACAGGGTCCGATCCAAAGAAGACATCAGGCAAGGGCGCAGAGATATGCAACATATCGAGCCCGTCCAGTGAATCCAGGGTGGATCACAAGATCAGGGCGAGCAACTAGACTCCCCTCAAGATATCGGGAATAGTGAAAGATCAGATTATAACAAGGGGATGGTGTAAAGTGGTTTAGTAATCTCTGTAAAAGATGAATAAAGTAAATCTTACAAGCTGTAAAACCCGTGGTCGAGCTGATTTCCCTGACACAAAACACCGTAAATCGAGCAGTTTCAAAATAAACATCCAAGCTTGTCGGCCATGTTGTCCAAAGGGGCTGGAAGGGGGGATGTTCTGGTAGGCACTGCGTACACATAAGGCGGTGACCAGACTGCGAATAAGCAGGTTGATATTGACACCACGGCCCCCTCCACGTAGCGACCCAGCCTTCCCCACCTTCCCTACTCTTACCCCTCTCGTAATGCTGGAGTCTATAAGTAGATGACAGGATCCAATAAACGTGCATTCTTGACTAGCATCTCGTGTTGTCATTATTATCCCTCATCATCAGTGAACAGAACATAAATCACTCTATTACTTACCGAAATTTGAACTTGCAGCCAGCCAAGGCACCGAAGGGCCTCCAGGGGCCTCCAGGCTACAGCGGACACCTACGCCACCAGGGGCGATCGGCCTCCACGACATGACCACAGCCCACAGCCGGGTCCAAGCCGAGGTATAGTTCACCATCCATTGACCCTGCAATTAGATGTAGTTAAATCACTTTATTACTTACCGAAATTTGAACTTTCAGATCGGCCTCTAGCACGAGACCCTACGCCACCAGCTCACCCAAACCCAAGTCCCGTCGCTGCCGGACCAGCCGATGAGGACCTCACCAACAAAAAGGCGGTGACGGACTTCATCGCGCTGGTCCGTGCATTTCCTCTGCCGGCGGGTGCCGTGTTCCGCGGCTCGGGAGAGTGCGCGCCCCTCATTTGCCCGAGACACCGCCGGGCGACACCAGCGGGAAAAAACAAACAATGGGTCCTGGGCAAAGCTGTCCCGGACTGCGCAGCCAAGAGGGTGATGCAGAGTACGTATTTTTTTTTAAGATACAATTATTCTTGGTTGAAATGAGTCGGATGGGACAAAATATTTGCTTCTATCCATTATAACACTATGTGTGATACCCAGGGCGCCTCCGGCCGCTGCACCCCGAGACCAGCCCGCAGGGGGCCCAATTCCTTCTCATCATTACAAACTGTGCTGTGGTCGTCAACGACATATACACCGACGTGGGAACCTACCGATGCTGCTTGTGCGGCCATGATTTTGGCTCGCCTTCAGCATTGGAGGACCACCTGAGACGTCGAGACATTCACTGGTCCAGCCGCAAAACGTTAGCGCTCTGTGTCGCAGCATTGGCGCTCTCTAGCCGTGGCTATGTAAGTTTACACGATCACAAGTTGTTACGTATGTCTCATCCGGTGTGAAACAATTACTTAAAATTATTTCCAGCTCGTGATTTCCCGAGCCGCAATGAACCACGGCCTCGCAACTATTCCAGAGTTTAAACATGATATGGCAAGGAATTTTGTGAAGTGCCCGCACTTCCTTCCTGGAGCAGCTTGGGGTGAGGTCCAGATCAGCGACGGGCAGGATGAAACATCGGCGGCTGAAAGCGCGGATCTCGCAGAAAAGGTTGCAAGGCGCCTAGCTAGCGTTCCGGCTGAAAAGCCCGACCGCCAAATATGCCTTTGCAAGTAAGTTGACACTCCTGTTCTTCTTAGGGGGGTTTCGTCTTCATTGTAAAATAATAAAATATTGGGGTTTTTTTTCAGCCGTGTCAGTGCTTTTAGCAGCCCCCTAGTGTGAAATCACGAGATTCCGTTTTCAGTGCTTTTAGCACCCCAAAGTGAAATGTGAAGTAATTCAGTAATACATAGAGGGAGATGGTTTCCGTCTCACCAGTGTCAAGTGCACTGCCCACACATTGCAGCTCGCTGTGACAGATGATAGCATCAAGAAATCAGCAAGAGACATGGAAATTTTAAGAAAATGCAGAGAAGTGGTAAAAACCTTGAGAACTGATGCTTACCAAAAAATGATCAGAAAAGCCAATCTTCCTTTGCCCTTTCTGGACAACTCCACCCGCTGGAATACCTCCTACAATATGCCCAAATCTATTCTGAAGGTGAGAACTGTACTGCAGGATGATGAAGACGAGGATGATTGGACTCTATCTGCCACTGAGTGGGAGCAAATTGATGAGATGGTGGAGTCATTGGAGCCAGCCATGATTGCAACTAAACTTCTCCAAGCTGAACAACTCTCCCTTGGAGATATGTATGGCGTTTGGCTAGAATGTAAAATAAGGCTCAGGTAAGTTAGTACATCTCTTGCCAAAGCAATTGCTGACAACATGACCAGAAGGGAAAGGAGGCAAGTCTACGCTCGAAGTCATGTAAATGCAGGTAGTGAGAAAGTGCCTGCACTTTTTGAATACCCAGGATTTGAGGCAGCCATTCTCCTAGACCCGAGATATTTCTCAATACTGGAGCCAGAGGAGGTTATCTAGGCTAAGAGCTACTTTGATTGAAAAAAAAAGGATCGTTAATATTTGTACCACTAGCTCTGTAAATACTGATCCCGTTACCAAATATTGTAACGAAACTTTTTCGGACACCATTGCGTTCCGTTAAAGGTAACGGAACACATAGTGAAACGCACGATGTGACACAATTCCATTTAGTAACGTAACGCAGGTACGTTACGTTCCGGGGCCCTGGCGGCGGGAGCGAACTATACCCATTCCCGGGCCGGGCCAGGCGGCCGGCGCCATTGTTTGCCGCGCTCCGTTTGAATGCGGCGGCGCGCGCCCGTTCCCTTCAACTCGACTTTTTCATATGTTTCCTTCGAACGTTATTCAATCGCGTCGGCACATCGATAACACTCACCATCAGCTACGTTCTCGCACAAACGCGGTTGCCGAGCGATCAATAGGATAGATTTTAAAGCAAATAACAGGGAAAGTGGCGATACAAATCGGCAACTTTGGCCCGTCCCGTACATTTTAAACATTCGCAATTGTTGTCGTATTTTAGCCCATAGTGATGCGAATCTCTGTCGGAAACTATAGTTATATGTCACTTTCGTCATCAGCACCCTTAACGTATGAAACCATGTCTACCTCGAAATAAAGATTAGGGTCGTATGTGACGGAAACGGCACTCGACCGCCTGGGTCCAGTTCGAGGTCAAAAAGGAAAAATTTTGGTCGCATTTGACCCTACCGGGATTCGTAAGTGGGTCTGGGTCAAAATGGATGCCATTTTCGTCATCAGCACCCTCAAAAACAAACGAAACAATGTCAAGCTCGAGTTGAAAATTTTGGTCGTATTTCACCACACCTGTTTCGAACCTGGGTCTGGGGTCAAAATGGATCTCATTTTCGTTATGGGCACCCCCGAAAACATATGAAACAATGTCAAACTCGAGTCGAAAATTTTGGTCGTATTTTACCCCACCCGGATACGAACCTGAGTCTGGGGTCAAAATGGATCTCATTTTCGTTGTCAGCACCCTCGAAAACATATGAAGCAATGTCCAACTAGAATCGAAAATTTTGATCGTATTTTTACCCCACCGGGATTCGAACCTGGGCCCAAACTTTTCCGATCGGCTCGAAATTAACACCGTTGTCCTAATTTCGTCGCCCCGATTCCAAAAATACCCCTACATCAGTGTGGCCAGAAAAGTAGGCAAAAAGTAGCCGAAACACACAGGTGTGCGGTGGGCTGCATCTCCTCCTGCCTACTAGGCACCTTCTGAACAGCTGTGGCGAGAAGTCGCCTAGTAGGCAGGAGGAGATGCAGCCTGCCGAACCCCTGTGTGTTTGCAAGCCCATGGGCTACTTTTTGCCTACTTATCTGGCAACACTGCCCTACATGCCCTTCTAGCGGCCTCCGTTGCAGAGATCCTCCTGTACACCATGTAAACCATGATGCACCTGCAGCAGCGCCCCTGGGGCTCGGATCAAAAGCCGTCACCGGGCGGTTCTGAGGTTGAGCTTGCCTTCGGCAAGCTGTTTTAAGGGTTCATTGAGGCAATGAGTAGTGCACTACGCGATAAATGGTCGAAGTATACAAGCTGGAGCGCGCCCTTCCGTCGAACCGAGTAGGCAGCTCCGCTTCGCTGGGCCGGCAATTTTGACAGGGGCCGATACCAGCTTGGCCTGCCTGCGGATTCTTCTCGGGCCTTCTTAGCCCTTCCACCAGACCTGGCTTGGCCTAATCGGAGGCCGTCTCTCGGGCCTTCGGTCCTCGCAGCTCACACCCCGTGGAGGTAAAGCGCAAACTTATTGATGTAACATCAGGACTGAGGCCCGCTCTTGTGTTCCCACTGTGCCAAAGTTAATGTGCAAAACATGGCCGTTGCACCAATTTTCACAATACATGAAGGCGGGCTCACAGACCCCCCTTCCGACCCCTCTTTGAAAAGGTCTTGCCGAGACCTATCGAAATCAGCAATAAAAATTTTTAGTCGGTCGATCCCCTTTTTTCAAGATCCTGATTCGGCCAACTGATGAAGTCGGCCTCCTAGACCCCCCTTCCGACCCCTCTTTGAAAAGGTCTTGCCGAGACCTATTGGAATCTGCAATAAAAATTTTTAGTCGGTCGACCCCCTTTTTTCAAGATCAAGGGTCGAAGTTGATTATGTTAGTAAATTCGGGTCGAGGTAGCCAATTCGCAGTTAAAACTAATGTTAGGGGTCGAAATTGATTTCATTTTCGTCATAAAACATACGATACCATGTAAAAATGTCTCTAAAATATAAAGTCACTAAAAAGCTGCACTTTTTCTGCCTTTTTTTTTTTAGTGTTTTTTCGTTGGTACGACTGAATTATTTGAGATAGAGAGCTGAATTTTTGCGTGTGGTGAGCCAAGGATACACCTATGACCCCTGCAAAATCTCGTTCCGATCGGCCGAGTCGTTTGGGAGGAGTAGTTCGGACACAAACAAACAGACAGACAAACAGACAGACAGACAGACAGACAGACAAAACTTTTCAACCCCACTGGAGTAACTGGCTTCGCTAATCGCTCAGCTAATTAGAATTTTCTAGTCGAGTTAGCCCCTACGTCGTAGATACTTTGGTCAAGGGTCATAATGGATATCATTTTCGTCATCGGCACCTTCTTAACCATGCAAAACCGTTTCTAAAATAAAATGTCACCAAAAAAGTTACACTGAGTACTATTATTGACTCATCAATCGACTCACCTCAAACACCTAGCACAAGTACAATATTTGAGGGGTCCACCCCATTCGTGACGGCAAAATCAAGTTTGGGTAATTCCACGTCAAATCACTACAGGCCCCAAATCCTGTATTCGCCGATTGGGACGATAATTTTATTTTAGGTTCACCTTACTACCAAGGGACTTGATACCAAAGGGTTTTGCGATAACTCAACCCGTTTGGCTTTGAGAATTTTTTAAAGTTTTCACCTTTTTTCAATGGTGTTAAATTGTTTTGTTTAATTGTCTTGTTAAAAGTCCCTTGGTAGTATGGTGAACCTAAAATAAAATTATCGTCCCAATCGGCGAATACAGGATTTGGGGCCTGTGGTGATTTGATGTGGAATTACCCGTTTGTCAAGCCAAAACCAGGAACTTTCCAGGAGACGTATGAATATGAGCATTTTTAATGATACTGCCACAGAGGTCTCTGCTGTGAGTGTGGCGCACAGTGAAACTACTGGACCAACTCAGGAAGAGAAATAGTGTTCAGCACCTGTGTTTCTACGTAGGTCAAGCCGCATCAAGGTGTGAATGCAGCTAGAAACAAAGAAGGTGGCTGCTGTAGTTCATAGACATACTGGCTGAGGAAATTACTGAGTTACCTTTGAGCCGAGGATTAGAAGTTCACTCCAATTTAGGGACCACGTCCACATCTCGTTTATAACGAACAGAGGGCAGAACTCCCTGGCGTCTTGACACATGGCCATGAGACATGGCGAGCATTGCATTTTCAACAGAAGTTTCTTCTTGTACAGCGAACTGTGCAGGAAAATTGCCCTGAAAAGTGACATGGTATTGACTAATTCGCGGAGCGAGCGACGAAATGGCGAAGCGGCATTCAGCCACACTGTATGAAAGATGTGAACAAACCGTGGAGGGGGGGTCTTTTGCCAAGTAGCCACAAAATTATTCTTGTTGATATCCTTAGATGTGAAAATAGAGGCACCACACAGTAGGAGTCCTTGAAAAACCAATGACGCGGACACCTCACCGCCGTCATTAGAGAATATTATGTTCTTCTGCTCATGTAATACTCTTTCCACCTGAAAACAATACTTACTATTGTAACACACTGGGTGGATGACACATCCCTTTGCTTTTAAATGCCTACCTCATTGGACACCTGGCTTAACTTGGCGATCGGCCTCCTGGCCTTGACCACAGCCCACAGCCGGGTCCCAGCCGAGGTATAGTTCACCATCCATTGACCCTGCAACCGGAACGCCCCCGCCGCCGACATCGCCTGGCCCACACGGCGAGGTCGAGGTCGTGACGCGACCTACTCTTGCAGGGGCACCGCCCAGATTCTTCTCAAAGGCACCCCGCCAACCAGAATTGGAGCGGTGGGCACAATTCAAAGCGGGTGCCTTAGAGAAGAATTTGAAGTATTGGGGCACAGGCAAAGGGCCACGGGGCCCGGACAAGCACCCGCAGGCTCCCAGGCAGCCGTGGGTTGGTAAGTCATCGCCAAAATGGCA
This sequence comes from Stenchaetothrips biformis, assembly GCA_030522485.1. Classification (NCBI taxonomy): domain Eukaryota; kingdom Metazoa; phylum Arthropoda; class Insecta; order Thysanoptera; family Thripidae; genus Stenchaetothrips; species Stenchaetothrips biformis. The sequence goes on from CM060100.1 coordinate 13,589,813, forward strand.
ACATGTCGCACAAGGCATTGTCTTCCCTCAATCCGTGGGACGTGTCATCACTTAATGTTTCCGTTCCAGTGGAAAACCTGTCCTTCTGCCCCCAGCCCGGGAGCCCACGACCTGACAGAACCCCAGAGCCTGGTCCAGGGGCGATCGGGTCCGAAGGGCCGCGTGACCCACAGCTGACACCTACGCTACCACGGGCGCCAGGGGCGTGCGGGACACCTCAGCCACCAGCTTTGACCTTTGGCCTTGACCACAGCCCGCCGCCCGGTCTAAGCAGAGGTATAGTACACCATCCATTGACCCTGCAATTAAATGAAGTTAAATCACTATATTACTTACCGAAATTTGAACTTTCAGATCGGCCTCTAGCACGAGACCCTACGCCACCAGCTCACCCAAACCCAAGTCCCGTCGCTGCCGGACCAGCCGATGAGGACCTCCCAACAAAAAGGCGGTGACGGACTTCATCGCGCTGGTCCGTGCATTTCCTCTGCCGGCGGGTGCCGTGTTCCGCGGCTCGGGAGAGTGCGCGCCCCTCATTTGCCCGAGACACCGCCGGGCGACACCAGCGGGAAAAAACAAACAATGGGTCCTGGGCAAAGCTGTCCCGGACTGCGCAGCCAAGAGGGTGATGCAGAGTACGTATTTTTTTTTAAGATACAATTATTCTTGGTTGAAATGAGTCGGATGGGACAAAATATTTGCTTCTATCCATTATAACACTATGTGTGATACCCAGGGCGCCTCCGGCCGCTGCACCCCGAGACCAGCCCGCAGGGGGCCCAATTCCTTCTCATCATTACAAACTGTGCTGTGGTCGTCAACGACATATACACCGACGTGGGAACCTACCGATGCTGCTTGTGCGGCCATGATTTTGGCTCGCCTTCAGCATTGGAGGACCACCTGAGACGTCGAGACATTCACTGGTCCAGCCGCAAAACGTTAGCGCTCTGTGTCGCAGCATTGGCGCTCTCTAGCCGTGGCTATGTAAGTTTACACGATCACAAGTTGTTACGTATGTCTCATCCGGTGTGAAACAATTACTTAAAATTATTTCCAGCTCGTGATTTCCCGAGCCGCAATGAACCACGGCCTCGCAACTATTCCAGAGTTTAAACATGATATGGCAAGGAATTTTGTGAAGTGCCCGCACTTCCTTCCTGGAGCAGCTTGGGGTGAGGTCCAGATCAGCGACGGGCAGGATGAAACATCGGCGGCTGAAAGCGCGGATCTCGCAGAAAAGGTTGCAAGGCGCCTAGCTAGCGTTCCGGCTGAAAAGCCCGACCGCCAAATATGCCTTTGCAAGTAAGTTGACACTCCTGTTCTTCTTAGGGGGGTTTCGCCTTCATTGTAAAATAATAAAATATTGTTGTTTTTTTTTTCAGCCGTGTCAGTGCTTTTAGCAGCCCCCTAGTGTGAAATCACGAGATTCCGTTTTCAGTGCTTTTAGCACCCCAAAGTGAAATGCGAAATGTGAAGTAATTCAGTAATACATAGAGGGAGATGGTTTCCGTCTCACCAGTGTCAAGTGCACTGCCCATACATTGCAGCTCGCTGTGACAGATGATAGCATCAAGAAATCAGCAAGAGACATGGAAATTTTAAGAAAATGCAGAGAAGTGGTAAAAACCTTGAGAACTGATGCTTACCAAAAAATGATCAGAAAAGCCAATCTTCCTTTGCCCTTTCTGGACAACTCCACCCGCTGGAATACCTCCGACAATATGCTCAAATCTATCCTGAAGGTGAGAACTGCACTGCAGGATGATGAAGACGGGGATGATTGGACTCTATCTGCCACTGAGTGGGAGCAAATTGATGAGATGGTGGAGTCATTGGAGCCAGCCATGATTGCAACTAAACTTCTCCAAGCTGAACAACTCTCCCTTGGAGATATGTATGGCGTTTGGCTAGAATGTAAAATAAGGCTCAGGTAAGTTGGTACATCTCTTGCCAAATTAATTGCTGACAACATGACCAGAAGGGAAAGGAGGCAAGTCTACGCTCGAAGTCATGAAAATGCAGGTAATGGGAAAGTGCCTGCACTTTTTGAATACCCAGGTTTTGAGGCAGCCATTCTCCTAGACCCGAGATATTTCTCAATACTGGAGCCAGAGGAGGTTATCTCGGCTAAGAGCTACTTTGATTGAAAAAAAGTGATCGTTAATATTTGTACCACTGGCTCTGTAAATACTGATCCCGTTACCAAATATTGTAACGAAACTTTTTCGGACACCATTGCGTTCCGTTAAAGGTAACGGAACACATAGTGAAACGCACAATGTGACACAATTCCATTTAGTAACGTAACGCAGGTACGTAACGTTCCGGGGCCCTGGCGGCGGGAGCGAACTATGACCCTTCCCGGGCCGGGCCAGGCGGCCGGCGCCATTGTTTGCCGCGCTCCGTTTGAACGCGGCGGCGCGCGCCCATTCCCTTCAACTCGACTTTTTCATAAGTTCCCTTCGAACGTTATTCAATCGCGTCGGCACATCGATAACACTCACTATCAGCTACGTTCTCGCACAAACGCGGTTGCCGAGCGATCAATAGGATAGACTTTAAAGCAAATTACAGGGAAAGTGGCGATACAAATCGGCAACTTTGGCCCGTCCCGTACATTTTAAACATTCGCAATTGTTGTCGTATTTTAGCCCATAGTGATGCGAATCTCTGTCGGAAACTAAATAGATGTTACTTTCGTCATCAGCACCCTTAACGTATAAAACCATGTCTACCTCGAAATAAGGATTAGGGTCGTATGTGACGGAAACGGCACTCGACCGCCTGGGTCCAGTTCGGGGTCAAAAAGGAAAAATTTTGGTCGCATTTGACCCTACCGGGATTCGTAAGTGGGTCTGGGTCAAAATGGATGCCATTTTCGTCATCAGCACCCTCAAAAACAAACGAAACAATGTCAAGCTTGAGTTGAAAATTTTGGTCGTATTTTACCACACCTGTTTTGAACCTGGGTCTGGGGTCAAAATGGAACTCATTTTCGTTGTGGGCACCCCCGAAAACATATGAAACAATGTCAAACTCGAGTCGAAAATTTTGGTCGTATTTTACCCCACCGGGATACGAACCTGAGTCTGGGGTCAAATAGGGATGTAAAATTACCGGTAATTTATTTTTTTCGGTAATATTACGGTAAATTACGGTAATATTGGTAATTTACCGGTAATTTTGGTAATTTTTGGTAATTTTTGTCTCATTAGTTATTTTGTGTGAAATTTTCCTTGAAAATTAGTTTATCGCCTCGGTAACTCATCTAACGTACAACTACACCACCGTGCAGTGTGGCCGTGGACCCAGTAGTATGAAATTTGAGTATTAGACGATAGCCAGCTACCGAGACCGCTGGTCAGCACATCTTCATTTCATAGGTCTGCCTCTTTGCCGTTGCCACGCATCCCGTTCCTGGACCGCTGTTGTCTAGCAACGCGAACCAAGCAAATCGGAGGTATGCTGCACACCGGATTACGCGCGGAAATGCCGGCGATGTGCGCCAGGTGCACTCGGCCAACCGGGCAGATTTGGGATTTTCCTTGAATCTGCTCGCCATCGGGTGCCCTAACCGAGCTGGGAAGGAAATTTCCAGAAAAGGGGCACCGGGGAATAGTAGTTTACGTGTCATTTTAAATAAATTACCGGTGGTAATTTACCGAGAAAATAAATTACCGTAAATTACCGTAATATTACCGGTAATTTTACCGGTAATATTACCAGTTTGCATCCCTAGGTCAAAATGGATCTCTTTTTCGTTGTCAGCACCCTCGAAAAAATTTAAACAATGTCCAACTCGAGTCGAAAATTTTGATCGTATTTTTACCCCACCGGGATTCGAACCTGGGCCCAAACTTTTCCGATCGGCTCGAAATTAACACCGTTGTCCTTATTTCGTCGCCCCGATTCCAAAAATACCCCTACATGCCCTTCTAGCGGCCTCCGTTGCAGAGATCCTCCCGTACACCATGTAAACCATGATGCACCTGCAGCAGCGCCCCTGGGGCTCGGATCGAAAAAGCCGTCACCGGGCGGTTCTAAGGTTCACCCAAGGAGGCTGCATACCAAATTTGGTGAAGATCGGACCACGGGAAGACCTCGGACGGATGGACGGACGAACGCTCAGCACGCATCACACTAAATGCCCGTCCTCCGATATTTATTTTCATAAATAATACGGGACGGGCCAAAAATCGGTTATCCACTTTTATCAACTTTAGCGTAACGCCGAACCGTTACGGTGCGCGGTCCCGAGCATATGTCGAACGGAAAGTACCAACCCTTAGGTGTCTGTGGACGGCGCGGCCCCGGCCGCGTAGTTGCGGCGCAGCAAGGCGTTAAAGGTTATGGTGGCAAAATGGCGCGAAAGTGACGAAAATCTATTATCGCGATTTGCGTATGGTTACCGACATCGCAAACCCTTCTCAGTGGGTGCGTTGGACTCTGCTCAACCTAAACTTTCAATTAAATTGCGTTCGTTGAAGATTTGTGTCCTAGACCCTCAAAATTGGACACCCTAATCATGGATTGAATCATTGCTCAGTGGATCTAGAAACCTGTTTACATTTCAATAGACAAGATATATAATGAAATTATTGGCTGAGCGATTAGCGAAGCCAGTGACTCCAGTGGGGTTGAAAAGTTTTGTCTGTCTGTCTGTCTGTCTGTTTGTGTGTCCGCACGACTCCTCCCAAACGGCTCGGCTTTTGCAGGGATATTAGGTATATCCTTGGCTCGCAACACGCCAAAATTCAGCTCTCTATCACAAATAATTCAGTCGTACCAACGAAAAAACACTAAAAAAACGGCAGAAAAAGTGCAAATTTTTAGAAACCTTACATTTTAGAGACATTTTTACATGGTTTCGTATGTTTTTGAAGGTGCTTATGACTAAAATGAAATCAATTTCTAACCCTAACCTTAGTTTGAACTGCAAATTGGCTACCTTGGCCCGAATTTACTGACATAATCAACGTCAACCCTTCATCTTGAAAAAAGGGGGTCGACCGACTAAAAAATTTTATTGCAGATTTCGATAGGTCTCGGCAAGACGTTTTCAAAGAGGGGTCGGAGGGTCTGCGAGCCCGCCTTCATGTTTTGTGAAAATAGGTGCAACGGCCATGTTTTGCACATTAACTTTGGCACAGTGGGAAGACAAGAGCGGGCCTCAGTCCTGATGTTACATCAATAAGTTTGCGCTTTACCTCCACGGGATATGAGGTGCGAGGACCGAAGGCCCGAGAGACGGACTCCGATTGGGCCAAGCCAGGTCTGGTGCGAGGGCCGAAGAAGGCCCGAGAAGAATCCGCCGGCAGGCCAAGCTGGTATCGGCCCCTGTCGAACTGTATAGGGTATTTCAGCGAATCTTGAAACGGAAGTAAGAAGAACACAAGTAAGTGCACAACATCCGTCCCCTCGCCTGTGGGGGGAAATAAATATGGCTGCCCCTTCAGCCCCCTCCTGGCCTCCTCCTCAGGCGAGGGGACGGAAGTTGTGCACTTACTTGTGTTCTTCTAACTTCCGTTTCAAGATTCGCTGAAATACCCTATTGCCGGCGCAGCGAAGCGGAGCTGCCTACTCCGTTCGACGGAAGGGCGCGCCCTAGCGTGTATACTTGGACCATTCATCACGTAGTGCACTACTCATTGCCCCAATGAGCCCTTAAAACAGCTTGCCGAAGGCAAGCAGGAAGCGCCGCAGGCCAAGGTAGGTGTAACGCCAGGCGTGGATTGTCGAAACTGGCGCAGCATCGCGAAGCCTGTTACGACAAGACACGGTCTGGCGTAAACCTACCTTGTCAATATAAGTGAACCTTATTTTTTTAAATTTCTTTTCGCTATAGTTTTATCCTGGCATAATGTTGTAGTAAGGTGGAATGTCTTATACTGTTATGCCTGGTATTTGATTGGCTACTTGGGTTAAAAATAATGTCAAAAATGTTCTAGATTCCAATTTCCAATGATCCTTTCTTGGTCTTGTACCATACACAAATGTCTAAGTTTAACTCTGCCCTATACCAGATTACATGTGTGTAAAAAGTAATTTTCAAGTGGTATTTTCTATGTTGCTATAGCAAAAGTAGGAGATTTTAAAAACTTGGTGTTGTTGAAGTTCTGAACTCTTGATCGTCTAAACTGTGCAAAGAACTCAAAATTCTTTTTACCAGGAATTAGGTTTTAGTCTGGTTGTCCAAACTGCAATGAATGTAATTTTCCAAAGAAGTAAAGAGTTTAAAAAGTGGACGTATTGTTATTGTACTTGTCACTTAGACATAGTAATAAATTTACATCGATGTAAAGTTGTGTGTCAGCGTGATACCTGGGGTCTGGTAGTGCCAGGCTGCATGAAGGCATGACAGGCTGACACGTGACACTGCGTTGTAGGTTGATTCTGCGTGATATCGTGATATTACGTGACAGACTGACAATAAGTGATAGCATGACATCCTTGCGACCCGTGACAGCGTGACGGTTGCAGTGTTAGCCTGCATGACTGTATGACCGTGTGTGTTGGCGTGACACTTCTTGACATCGTGATATTGAGTCACAGCATGACAGCGTCTTACTGCTTCACTTCGTGACCTTGTAAGATAGCATGACAGCGTGACACTGCGTCACACCATGATACTGCATGACAGCGTGTTTCTGCGTGACAGTCTGATAATGTGTGACAGCATGACGGTTGACACTGCGTGACACCGTGCCAGTGTGTGACAGCGTGATACATCGTGACACTGCGTGACAGGGTATGACTGTGTGACGACCTGACACTGCGCGACAGCGTGACATTGCGTGCGGTCTGATAAAGCGTGACAGCCTGACACTGCGTGACAGTTCGACATTGCGTAACAACGTGACAGCGTGGCACTGCTTGACAGCGTCACACTACGTGACACCGTGGCACTGCGTGACAGTCGGCTAATACGTGACAGCATGACACTGCGTGGCAGCCTGACACTGCGTGACAGCGTCTTAATGCATCAATAAATTTGTGGGACTATAAGGATGTGCACTGGTAGCCAACGAATGTGACATCACATTCGTTTGCACGTGAAGACTGCGATGTCAATTTAAGCGTGACAAACCGTGAAAATTTACAGTCAAACGAATGTGACACACTGGACCGCTTTGTCACATTACTTCGGGTGTGACAGGAAATCAGAGGGTGAACTATCACATAAAAACGAACGTGACACATGGTTCTCATTGACATGTCGTGTCACATCCAAACGAATGTGACACATGTGACACCCACGTCCTGTCACGTTCGTTTGAATGTGACACGCCCTCGGACATGCCAAAAGTGTCTGGTTGTGGGGTGTCACGTTCATTTTAATGTGACAATTTGGCATGTCACATTCAAACGAACGTGACAGTATATGGGTGCCACATTCGTTTGGATGTGACACGACATATATCGTTGGGTACCATGTGTCACATTCGTTTTGATGTGACAGTTCACTTGCTGAGTTTGTGTCACACCCAATTTAATGTGACAAAGCGGTGCGGTGTGTCACATTCGTTTGACTGTAAATTTTCACTGTTTGTCACGTTCAAACTAACATCGCAGTTTTTACGTTCAAACGAATGTGATGTCACATTCGTTGGCTACCAGTGTCGCCTCTTTCGGACATGCGTTAACTGTTAAAACTCACGACTTGGATTCTGAGTGGAATGGAATTTCAGGTGCCGTCTTGGTCGCAGGTGAGTGATCATGACGTTAGATTATTTGGTGTCTTCATTTGGTTTATGGATGTGCATTGTCATTATATTTCCAGCCCAAACGCAACTTCGTCTCTAAAGTGGCAACGCGCATCAATAAGGTAAGGAACCCATCTCTGCTCTTCTAACATATTTGATTCGCTTATTTTGGGTTATGTCTTACACGGTTAGACTCGGTCCTGAAAGATTCAGAACCGGAACGCGCCCTCGAAGTACCAGGACACCCGTTTCCAGAACGTGAGTGGCGAAATTCTACCAGTTTGCCGTTTGGTTCTGGAAACGGGTGGCATTGGCGCGCTTTGTCACCAAGATCCAGAACGGTTCGGAATGTTTGGTGCCCTCGGTTCTGGAAACGAGTCTCTGCGGCTCCTAGACTCAGAAAAGAGACCAGATCGGGCCTGAAAGCTTGCGCGCTCCTCCCAGGTCGGCCTCAATCCTGGATCTGGTTTGCTGCGCTCCTGGTTGCTTTCGCGCCGCCGGCGCCAGTTCGATCCAGATCGGCCGTCAGTTCTGGATCTGGTTCGCAACGCGCACGCGCCTGGGTAATTCCACGTCAAATCACCACAGTCCCCAAATCCTGTATTCGCCGATTGGGACGATAATTTTATTTTAGGTTCACCTTACTACCAAGGATATTTTGCTCAAATGACCCCTTGACATTGTCAAACAAAACCCCACTCAGGGTATGGATGGCCAGCCCCAATCTGCTGAGTTTTGATTTTTTTCAATCTTCATTATTTTTTGTAGGCCGTATTTCGAGTCGTAAGCAATATCACATGATGACGACTTTTATTCGCCTTTTTAAAAGGATTCGATTCCACTTATCGGAATTTTTTTTCCTCAAGTTTGAAAAAAAATGTCTGAAAGTTCGAAAAAAAAATATTAAGTTCCGACATTTCTTTTTCAAACTTAAGGAAAAAAAACTATGATAAGTGGAATCAAATCCTTTTAAAAAGGCGAATAAAAGTCGTCATCATGTGATATGGCGTACGACTCGAAATACGGCCTACAAAAAATAATGAAGATTGAAAAAAATCAAAACTCAGCAGATTGGGGCCGGCCATCCATACCCTGAGTGGGGTTTTGTTTGACAATGTCAAGGGGTCATTTGAGCAAAATATCGTTCCAAAACTAATATGATGTATTTTCACAAAATCAATTTTTCGAATTTTTTTCACGAATAACGCCTAAAGTAGACCTAAATATTAACCCCATTATCTCGAAAGTATTTTTTTCAGTTTCCTCGTCACTTTTTGCATGCCTCTAGGTACTTTCAACAATTTCCCAAAATATTTACGGCCCGAGAATAAATCATAACAATTTAATAACATTGAAAAAAGTTGAAAACTTTAAAAAATTCTCACAGCCAAACAGGGTGAGTTAACGCAAAACCCTTTGGTATCGGGTCCCTTGGTAGTAAGGTGAACCTAAAATAAAATTATCGTCCCAATCGGCGAATACAGGATTTGGGGCCTGTGGTGATTTGACGTGGAATTACCCAGGCGCGTGCGCGCTGCGAACCAGATCCAGAACTGACGGCCGATCTGGATCGAACTGGCGCCGGCGGCGCGAAAGCAACCAGGAGCGCAGCAAACCAGATCCAGGACTGAGGCCGACCTGGGAGGAGCGCGCAAGCTTTCAGGCCCGATCTGGTCTCTTTTCTGAGTCTAGGAGCCGCAGAGACTCGTTTCCAGAACCGCCCAGACTAAAAAAACCATGGTCGCCATCGTGAATTTCCATCACCATAGGGCAGTCCACAATGGCGAAGGTCGTCATCACTATGGTTAAATGGGCTGCCCTATGGTGAAGGCGCACCATGGGGAGTACCACCATGGTTCGGCGGGCTCCACCATGGTGGAGATCGTTCCATAGTGCTCGTCACCATGGTGTCTGGCGTGCCCATGGTGGAAGCTGCACCATGGTGTTTGTCGCCATGGTGGCGCTCGCACCACAGTGAATGTTCTCTTGCCCGTGCGTTCAAGTCTCCAAGGTTTATTCAGAAATAGTCTGTAACATTTAAATTACTGGAGATAGAGAGACCATGACTTCACAATCGTGCGTAGAGTCGAATTTTCACTGGGGTACGGCTTTGGTCAGTCAGAGCACTTAATTTGTTGGCCACTGTGACCAGCTATTTAAAATCACCATGAGGCACTCCACCATTGAGCGGTTAACTATGGGGCAGCACACCATGGGGCAGCGCACCATGGGGCAGCGCACCATGGGGCAGCGCACCATAGCGGAGCCACCCCCATGGTGCGCTGCCCTATGGTGGGGATCGCCATGCGCCATTTCGCCATGGTCAAGATCATCTGACCATGGCGATTCGTGGATCACCATGGTCAGCCGTCGCCATGGCCCAGCCCATGGTTTTTTTAGTCTGGGCGAGGGCACCAAACATTCCGAACCGTTCTGGATCTTGGTGACAAAGCGCGCCAATGCCACCCGTTTCCAGAACCAAACGGCAAACTGGTAGAATTTCGCCACTCCCGTTCTGGAAACGGGTGTCCTGGTACTTCGAGGGCGCGTTCCGGTTCTGAATTTTTCAGGACCGAGTCGAACCGTGTATTGCAATACTTTCATACTCAGGAAAACTTTGCTTTCACTCCTTCTTCTGGTGACTCTCTAGCTAAGGTATTACATGAAGTTTTATTTTAATGATACAATGAATCATTTTTATTGAACGTGAGCTGCTAACAATTGTGTTTCACTCATTACAGAAAAACATTATCGTCATCAAGAATAGTGCCTCGAAACTCTTAAGCGGCTTCAAAGATGTGCGCAATTTTTGGAATGCCCAGTCATCGATTCCTTCAGCTTCTTCTTTATCTCCCGCTTCTGCTGCCCCTCTGGCTAAGGTATTACATGATCTTTTATTTTAATGAATAATTTTTGTTGGCCATGGGTTCGTGATAAATGTGCTTCACTCATTGCAGAAAAACATTGTCATCATCAAGAATACTGCCTCCCAGCAACCAATAGTCAGCAAACCTCTTGGCATCTTACAAGAAGTGCACAGTTTTGGAAATGCTCAGGCGTCGATTCCCTTTGTGTCCAACCATCAACCCTCTCTTTAAAGACCTACAGTGAAAGTAAGTACAAGTTATTGGGGTCTCTGGTCTTCTTGTAGAAGCTTTATTGTCTTTACAGAGTTACCAGAGTTTACTTCTTTTTTATTTTTGTAGGCGCCTGTTTTAGCACCATGCATTGCAGCCTCCCAGAAGAAGCAGGCTTCTGCATTGCTGCATCATAGGTGTAATCAACCAGATAATCCACCATCTGAGGGGCATCTTCAACTACCTGAGGTACCTAAGAACAGAGACAGCCTCGAAAGCAGCACAACTGTCATTGACACCGACATGGACAATCCTGCTTTAATAATACCATTTTTTAAATAAACCTTTCCTTTTTAAACTCTTAAATCTATGCTATGATAATGTTTTGTGTGAGCGCGCAGCGGCAAAATCGTGTTTCGTTCACTACAGATATCGCCCAAAACGGTCGGGGCCACTGTCTCCGGGGAATGCTCCAGCTGCTCAGAAGCCCCAACCTGCAGTCTTGTTTGGAAGTCCCGGAAGATTTGTGGTCTACGTATTGATTCAAACGTTCTTTGATTATTTTTTTTTTTTTGACATTTTCTCTCATTTTTCTTTAAATTTTAGGTCAGAGGACGAATCATAGGCAAGAAAGTTGCCCTCCGGAGAAGAATAAAAGGGTTTTGTTTGTTCTCCATTAATTTTGAAAAAAAAAAGTAGTTCTTCATGTAAATTACTCAAAAGTTGTGCTAAGGGCACTAAGTAATCTATGTCAAATTGCTGTCTCATTGGTTTTTAAACATCAGAAACGTGTTTAGGTGACCCTAAAACCCCCAGACACGAATTTCTATCGCAACATTTGGACTTTTTCTTGTCGCCCCGTGAAACCCAACCCAACCCAATTTTGCTCCGAGGCCCTCAAAAAGTGGGCTGAAAATAAGGTCGAGTCAAAGACGGAGTCAGAATGGAACCGTGTTACACGATTCATTGCATAAAGACTAATTACGTCGACTTATCAGCGGCCGCCGGCGGTGGCCAATATGACCATAAAGGAATATTTGGCTGTAGAGGACAAAGATAATGAAATGGTTCGTTGAATGTATTTGTTATTTCTGTTAAAGGCTGGTGTCTATTTTCTAAATGTCTGTTTTTTTTTTCTGTGAAGGATGACATTGATGACGATGAGGAATGTCCTGCAGGAGAGTCTGTAAGTAGAACGAGGCTAAAACACACTTTGTGACGCACATCATATTGGGCGCTATGATTCGACTATACTCATGTCCTTGTTCCTGCAGGATCGCAAGATTATCTCAGTTGCGAAGCACAAATCGGCCCGTTCCCACGGTGGAGCTCCATTGGTGATGGATTGCAAAACGAAACACCTGCTAGAGCTCTACCTCCAAGCACGAAGGCAGGATGGCGCCCAAGACAACGATTCTCTTCTGTAAACCTTCCGTGGGAACCCCGTGAAACTGTCGGTCTATATCTTCAAAGAAACCAACAAGGAAAGGCCCAAATTTAAGTTAGGAGCAGGCATACTCCGGCAGGCGGCTGCCACATTGGTTAATAAACATGGGTCTAAAAAGGATCGTGAACAGCTGGCGAAAGTAATGACCCAAAGTCTAGACATTCAAACCAAAGAATATAACCAAAGGGTCTTTGTAATGGCGCGAAAAGCCGCAAGAAGTGCTGATGCAATCATGCAAGAACAAATTGTTCAGAAACCCAAAGATTGGTACGTATGAGACAGGTACTTTCCATGAACTACCGTCAACGGGGGTAACTTGGGACACTTTAACACGTGTGTTTAACGCCCACGGCAAGATTTTTGACCGTGGCCATTGGGTCCTAAATATGTTCAAGTTTGACCCTTTCCTCATTATTTCATGCTTGTCTGGTCTATTTGCCTTGAGTATGTCGTTTAAAATCTGCTCCGAAATAGTGTCCCAAGTTACCCCATGACCGGGGGTAACTTGGGACAGTAGGGGAGAAACTTCATCCCCATGTATCTATTGAGATCATAAAACTTGTGTTGACAATGTCTCGACCAAGAATCCAGGCCTTGGAGTCGTTATGGGATGAAGATTGGGACTACAAATGGGACTCTCTTTCCTCCCGATATGTCCTAGGCATTTTCTAGGTATTTGTTGAAAACTGAAAAACATGGCTTAGCGGAAGCAAAAACTGCAAAGCAAGGCATCTCTTTACATCACCAGCGTAACATTTCAAGGTCAGGTTATGTCATGAACCGGGACAGGCGATTCCTAGGAGGCCAAGAGTGCAGGGAATATGATGGAATGACTGTCCCAAGTTACCCCGTGCATTTACGATATCTTATAAATTGAAGTCTGGGCCCGAGATGGCAAGACTGAAGTCAGCACCATTTCGCGTCCTTCTTTATCAATGTATGATTTAACAACCCAGAGATACTATTCGGCCATATCTGCATTTCACTCCTCGTACTAGGGTCAACTTGGCAGTGTTTGACATAAATTGTCAAAAACCTTATTTCCTTGTTTGCCGATTTCTGCATACTTACTGTGATGATACGCATCTTCTCTTCCTTTCCGCGCGCGCCTTGTTGCCTCTTAAACAAAACCCCGTTGCGGGTTTGACGCTACGAGTCCCCGCCGCGAGATGGCAGCACCAACAAGGCCGATAGGGAAGACTGTCCCAAGTTACCCCCGGTGTCCCAAGTTACCCCCGTTGACGGTACGCAAGATTCTACATGACTCTTAACCCCCTTGTATGCTCTCGATTCTGCAGATACCGCAAAATTAAATTTTATTCCATGAAGGGCAGTGCTCCGGGTTTGGGCCAATTACCTGAAATGCAATTTCCTGCTATTGAGCAAAATAAATTGACGTTAGATGTGCGTGTTAATGTGTTTAGTCCGTTCGTGGCCTGCCACCGGCCGGCGCGGCGGCGTGTCGCGCGGTGACGCCGGTCACGGCTGGATTTGTTTTTCTTCATGGAGCACTGGAAATTTATTGTGTTGGAGCCATTTGGATAGTAACATACACTGTCAGTAATAAGGTGAGACACAAGTTCCTTCTCTTTTCAAGGAGACAATTTCCTACTCATTGTAATGGCTAGGTTCTCGGTGACATTGACCAACAGTGAACCTGCCAGGCTGCTGGTCTTTGCTGGCATTGCTAGCATAAATACTATTTGATCCACTCCCTGTGACGTGTTTCTTATTTGATTTACCATTAAGTTGGTCATCGCCCAAAACTGGGCGAGAAGATCTTCATCGCCCAAAATTGGGCGAGGACATCTTCATCGCCCAAATATGGGCAGGAAGTTCTTCATCGCCCAAGTTTGGGCGATAAGATTCTCCTTGCCCAAATTTTGAGCGATGAAACCTTCATCGCCCAACCTTAAGCAATGTCAAAACTTACTTCCCATGCTTGAGCGATCAAGAGTCGTGGCCAAATATTTGGTGATGATCATCGCCTTTTGATTATCAGTGCTAGGGCCGTGGTAGCAAACTTAGGGGAATGACCGCTGGTAAGCCGTGTTTTGGTTATATTCTCTATGGTTCATTCACTGTTAAAAAAAATCTGAAAATTCAGACCATTTTTTTCAGACTTGGTGGTCTGAATCTATTTTTTAGACTTGATTCAGACTGCTTGTCCGAAAATTCAGTCTTTTGGTATGAAAATTGTGCCCTGAGCGTCTTACAACTTGAATTAAGACCTGTGCAGTCTGAAAATTTAGACGATTACGTCTAAAAATTCAGACCAACCTAAGATTTCGTTTGTCCGCTAGATGGCGCACATGTGAAACATACCTCCTCCTGTCTAAAAGGCATTTAATGCAAAAATATACTAATTGAAAAGTTCAAAATTGGCAACACTTAATCCGTCATATGAGAACCATGCTCTGTTGCAAGATTTATCTCCGTAATATGTGTGGGAGTTGAACAATGCACATTTTAATTTACCTCTCGCGGGTGGCTCCGTGTCGCCATTTCCTTGGGTGCCGCAGGCCGGTTCCTGTTAGTCAGGGAGAAGTCCCAAGGATCTTCTCCCTCAACACAATTTTTACTCGAGGTGTCCTCTCTTGAGGACTACACACACATAAGATGGTTCCAGTATTATATTTTGCATGACACGGACCTTGATGTCTGCAATTTTCATATAGGTCTGAATTTTTAGAGCACCAACTCTTAAATGGGAGACTCTCCAGTTCTGAATTTTAAGACCATCGAAGTGGTCTGAATTTTCAGACCTCAAGTCTGTTAATAACTTCTGACTAATTTTGTCTGAATTTTCAGACTTTTTTTTTAACAGTGTTTCACAACATGTTGCAGATAATATTATCAACGGACCATTCTTCTGCAGTGGTGCTGATCATTTTTTATTTACTTACAGTAAAAAGTACTACACTTGCAGAAAAAAAAATTAACTGACGTTATACTGAAAAAAATAGTAAGTACAGAGTCTGAGAGTGTGAGGCATTCTATGGCTCAAAATGTTCCTTTATTCTTCCTACAAACGAAAATTTCAACCACAAAAAACACTTTTCTTCGTTCTCTCACAATCTCAATTCTCCTGAACCTTTGCAAGCGCATTTGGGTGAATCCACGTCAATTCACTACAGGCCCTACATTCTGAAATCTCCGATTGATACGATATTTTTTTAAGGTTTGCCTCACCACCAAGAGACCCGATACCAAAGGGTTTTGCGATAACTTACCCCGTTCAGCTGTAAGAACTTCTCAAAGTTTTTACCTTTTCTGAACATTGATTAATTGACATGATTTAATTGATTGATTGACATGAGTTTTGGGATCATCAATGGAGTGAGAGAGAAAGGTGACGTCTCTGGACCTGAAAATTTCTCTTGTCTTCGGATCCCATAAGCGGTAGCAATTGGTTCCATATCCTACAAGGAAAGCTTTCCTGCTCCGTTGATCAAATTTCTTCAGGTGAGTTAAAATTTTGGCTGTAACTGGAGTTCCAAAAATCTTGATATTGGACAGATCTTGTTGCAGGCCAAACCACATCTCAGCCGGCAGTTTGGGCACGGTAGATGTAGGACTTCTGTTTATTACATAAGCAGCACTCAGGATAGCTTCAACCCACATGGTCTTGTCAAGCTCTGAGTCAAACAACATGGCTCTGGCTCTCTCTTCAAGAAGTCGGTTGAGCCTTTCAGCCTTACCATTTAACTCAGGACATCCAGCAACGGTATAATCTATGACAATACCTTGTTCTCGGCACCACTTTTGAAGCTCTGTAGAAATGTATTCGCCATCGTTATCACATCTTATTTTGTGTACTCTGAGATTATGGAAATTTTGGCTCTCTAGGACATACTGCTTCAAGTGAGTGCTGACTTCACTTTTGGCAGACATCAGATAGACTTGACAGTAAGGGGTATTGAAAAACACGATTTTTCGAAATTCATACCGGCGCAAGCGGAAAATTGTTCTTTTATCTATTTAATGAGCGTGGACAAAAACTGAGACCGATCAAATAATATTTAGGGATCGCCAATGTTTTTCGAAGGTCCAATTTCGACCCTGTTTTGCTCAAATCGGACTATCATCGTGTTCTGCTTTCCAGAGGAACCGGAACGAGACCGAGCACCGTGGACCCGATTGATTCTCCTTCTACTAAGTAGGACGAGTCCAACGAGACCTCTTGGGGTCCGATCGGACCTCTCTGGGCAAATTTGTAGCGTCGTTTTCGTTCATAAAAAGGGTTTTATTCACATTTTGCTAGTTTGGAATTTTGTATCTGGATTATGGCTGCAAAAAAATATGTGACCTCAACGCAATGTTATAAAAAAATGTCTCAGCTTTCCAATGCCGTGTCTGGAAATGCTTTCCGACCTTTCGTTTAGGAGATACAGCCGCTGAATGAGTAACATGGCAGTCAAAATGACAGTAAAATTCGTGTTTTTGGTTCATTACATGTAGTTGCAGGGCATCAGGGTACATTGGCGTTAGCTCGATGAAAAAAATATTTCAAAATGTTTAAATTTCTTTTTAGAAACTTACATAAGATGTTTTTCCACAAGAAAAATTTCATGTTGATTTAGTTGAAATTCTATTTGAGACGAACAAACGTTTTAAATCAAAGTAACCCTAACAACTCCCCGAATGCTCTGATCGTGACCGAGCCCCCGCTTGCAGCACACCTCACTAGCCAGCAGCTGAAAGACTTTAAAATGACAGGGGACTTTCTGTCCTACAGCCAGGGTGTAAAGCACAATCCGCGCAAGGTGTCCTAGACGACAAAAGAGAAGTGTGGAGAGAAAAAAACAGAACACAAGAGCCTTATTGCCACTTTGAAACGTAGGCAAAAAAGGCGAAGTGCAAGACAAAGGAACAGTTTAAGTAATTCACTATACAAAATTGTTGTCAAACGAGTATTTCTGCTAATTTAGAATCAAAATAGAAAATTACAATTGTTTTTATGATTTAAGACGTTTGTTCATCTGAAATGGAATTTCAACTAATTCAACATGAAATTTTTCTTGTGGAAAAACATCTTATGTAAGTTTCTAAAAAGAAATTTAAACATTTTGAAATATTTTCTTCATCGAGCTAACGCCAATGTACCCTGATGCCCTACAACTACCTGTGATGAACCAAAAACACGAATTTTACTGTCATTTTGACTGCCATGTTACTCATTCAGCGGCTGTATCTCCTAAACGAAAGGTCGGAAAGCATTTCCAGACACGGCATTGGAAAGCTGAGACATTTTTCTATAACATTGCGTTGAGGTCACATATTTCTTTGCAGCCATAATCCAGATACAAAATTCCAAACTAGCAAAATGTGAATAAAACCCTCTTTTTGAACGAAAACGACGCTACAAATTTGCCCAGAGAGGTCCGATCGGACCCCAAGAGGTCTCGTTGGACTCGTCCTACTTAGTAGAAGGAGAAGCAATC
>CM060100.1:13608486-13653483 GCA_030522485.1 Stenchaetothrips biformis
CCGGACCGGGTCGCGGGGACCCGCCGGGACGCGGTGGGGCATCGCCCTTTAGCGTTGGGTCCGTGGGCCCGATTTGGGGCTGCCGCGGCTTTCGCCGGGCGCATTTTGGGCCTTGCGGACTTTGCGCGCGGCCCATCACCGTTGACGTGGCAACACTGGATCGCTTGGCCGGCCTTTCCCCTCTCCCCACTTCCCCGCAGCTACGCTCTGCCACCGCCTAACTGGCCCTGCTCCTGCGGAGTGAGGATTGGCCACCCACCGTACTGTCCTGTATTTTCCCGGGCACCCAGTACACTGTAAATCGTTACACCACTCCCCCTTAACAAATAAATTTACTTTATACCTGTATCCTCAAACTTTACAACTTGTCCACTCTAATCTCCCTCGTCGAAGCTGTAATCCATCGTCACACTTAGGCCAAATCAGGGCAAGGTTGTCCAGTAAGGGTTATTGAAAAGACGACTTTTTTGAAATGTATACCGGCCCACGCGGAAAATGGTTCCCCTGCATGTTAAAACTATCCTAGGAACGCGGTGGGCCCGATTCTAAAAATACGTAGGGGTCGCCCAAACTTTTTTAAGGTTGAATTTCGGCGTACTTTTTCAGAAGTCCGAGTTTTGACGCACCAGGGGCTCTCAAAGCCCCGAGGTGCGTCTTGGCCGCTGGATATCGATTGGCACTTCTTTCACTCAAGTTCCGGAAGAAAAAAAAAGCTACTGGGGTTTATTTGGTCGCAGGCAAAAAAATCTATACCAGTTTTTTTGCTCTAAAAACGTGATTTTTGTGCATGTTTTACCATTTTGAGGGCTGTTAAAAATTCTGGTATGGTAAAAAAAATCTAAAGTTAGTGCTTCTTGTAGAAAAAAGTCTGAACTTTCCAACGAGCCTACGCGGAAGATTCTGCGATTTTTAGTTTAGGTGCTAGAGCAGCTCAAAGTGTGTTACTGATTTAAGTTTTCCTAGAAAACAGTGCTATCGCATTTGTAAGACAAAGGACATGGTCAACAATATACAGGAACACAGTGAAAACTTTATTGATCGCAGTGTATATTCTTCTCATACTTTTTTTCCTTTCTTGCAGAGAGACATGAAATAATTATGTTGTCAAAACAAAAAAAAAAAATAAAGCTAAATTAAATTAATTACTTTTTAACTTTAACTGTTTCTGTTGAAATTTAGAGATCTATTTGAAATCTTTCTTTGTTCTGAACTGTTTAAATTTTTTCCTAGATTCAATCGTTCGTAAAATGGCCTCGTGCCTTTGTTTTTCACCGCACTTAACTCTGGCTGTCTGGGACACCAAGCGTACGTGACGCTCTACGGCTTGGCTGTGACACGGCACGGTCACAGGAATCAGCTCTGTCTCTCCTGTCTCAGCGATGTCCTGAAGATCCTGAGGGCTGAGGTGGCGGGTCAGAGGAGGCTCGCTGATAGACACCCCTTTCTTGCTCCTCCAAGGCACCATGTCAGTGTAGTCTGCGGCCGCAACCTGCAGTTCAGGGACGACAAAACGGCGGACCCCCGACCCTGACGCCGAAGCTTCGTTCTCTCGGGCCTGCATGATGTGGGTGACGGCACGCTGACGAGTGTCAGGCCCAAAATGGAAAAATAAAATAAGAAAATTCCAGGTGATATTTCTGCACAGCGGGCCAGAAGACCGGTGGAAGCGGGCATAACTCTAGACGCGTTTTGAGCTCCAGAGTCGCTCGTTTGACCTCCACCAATGGATTTTTCCTTCGAAGAGCAATCCATTGGTAGGGTCACACGGTCGGTTCGAGTTAGGCTCAAATATAGACTCTTTAACTGCGTTTAGGGCATGGAATGTGCCTTTCTAATGTAATCTTTTCTGGGTTAGGTATCATATATATTTTTAACATTTTAAAATTTTCAGTGGGACCTATTTTGAGAAAAGTAGCATTTGCACCTGAACCTCCACAAACAAACGCACAAAAACCCATTGGCAGAAAAGCAAGCCCAGCAGAATGTCTTTTTGCACTGCTTGCACTTGTAGAGAGGTCCTCTACTGTGTCTAGGCAGACTGGGCACTCTGGAAAATTATGAAGGTATTTATTTAAGAGCAAAATTCAGATTAAGGAACTATTGCAAATCATTTGCAAATTATATTTGAGCACTTACTCAAATTGGTGTCTTCCCCTTCATCGACTTCCTGAAACAAGTTGATCAAAAAGTTTATTTTTCTGAGATCAAATTATTGTTTCTTTTCAATGCTTCCTTTTTTTTCTTGATCTTTTGTTGGAAGTTGTGAATCCCAGTATATATTTAAAAATGCTTATGTCTGATTGACAAAAACTGAGAAGCACGTCTAGAAGACAACTTATCATACAGCAGCAAAGAAAAAAGTTTTTAACAGCATGGAGTGAATGTACAGTACAAGATTTAAAATGGCAGCAGTGCACAACCTGATAATAATACTTAGTACCCAGCTGCCTACTCAGAACAAAGTATGTACAATGAAATTAATATCTTTATAAAGATATTCTCATGTTAAACGGTCTGAGCTATTATGTTGCTATTTCAGACGGTATTCTGAAACTAATATGGATGGGTATTTTCCACCAACATCTATGGCCAACTCCAATTTTTTAATAGAGATTCTCACTTCAACAGTCAACTTTGCAAGTCCGAGGATTGCAGTAATGGTGACTTGAATTCATTTCTTTTAAGTGTAGTGTATATAGGGTCCCAAATACAGTACATTGGTACCAACCAAATGCAATTGTACAGCATGATGACTCCCCCATCAACATGTATCACTGCAGCACCTCATAAACGTACATTTGGCTGAATGTGCCCTTCATAACAAAGCGCTTTGCAACAACGATATCTTACCTCATTCTCCACCCCCATAAAGAGGCCTTCAACCTCAGACATATCCAGTGGTGACACTGGTCTGAAACCATTTGGCTTCAGCCATCCGCTCGCTTCCAAGTGCGCCACCTCATCATCTATGTCCGCTTGCGAAGCTCTGGCATAGGCTGACCGTATTGTCTTCATTACTCTCATGTCAACACTATTCTCTTCATCTGAAAGGAATTTCAAAAATAAATTCAAGGCCACAATATTGTAACAAAATTTTTTTGGGTTTCAATATGAGTCGTGCAAATGACAATAATTTTATTCTGATTCACTGCCGCCAGAAAGGTTACTCTGATCAACTGCAAAGTAAAAACAAAATTACCGTAAAAAAATATATAAATAATGCATGCATAAGCACAAAGGCAATAATGCGTTAAATGAGGACATGTATGATACGTTAAGAATTTGGATCCATTAGAACCTTCACATAACTTGATTAAGCTGAGCAAAATATGTTGGATGATTTTGTAAAGAAGAATGTTACTGTACCTTTTATGGGCAGGGCGTTTTTTCGGCGTGACCTGCGAGTTGCAGGTGCAGGCACCTTGACCGCCGATGGCTTGTTCACTTTATTATGCACTCCTGCCGCTGCCTTTTGGGCCTTCTTTCGCAAATTGGACAGAGTCGTCTTGGAGACATTACTTTTTTTCTTTGTATCCTCTGTTATTAAAAAAAAAGAATATCATTAGATGCTTTGATAATAATTAATAATTAATTAATAATTTGCTTTATTATTGCACTTGTTGCATACCTGTTTTTTTATTGTCTGCCATCATAGTAGCATCAGGCACATCAGATCCCTGGAGGATGTAAAAGGACTTATAAGTCTCATGTAAAAGATTAAAAATAAATTGACTCCACTGCTTGGGATTCTTAAACTAAACTACTGATAATTTTTCTATTAAAGTCAAGGGTTTTCCATGTGCATGTGTCAATTTTCAGGTGCATACATTAATGCTCATTGCACATAAATACGCCATTGACAATTTCAGGGAAGAAGTCCAAAGAATAAGCATTGTGCATACTAAATATTTTCCAAACATATTCGGAATTAAATTACCTTGGTACTGCCTGGTTTGAAAAATGCTACAGGTGTAGAGCCAGATGGTCCAGCATCAAGCTGAAGCCAATTGCCTTTCTTGAGGTGAGGTTGTGTCTCCTGCAACGTAAAAAATAAAAGTTAGCGAAAATTCAGCTCTTAGGCTGACACTCCGACACTGGTTTTAACCAGTCAAGCAGCTCTTTATTAAAAGTTACAAATAAATTTTGTTGTAGTCCTTCATGGATAAAATTTTTGATAGGTATCTCAAGAGGCATAAAGCCAATGAGCAAAACAAAACATTTGCATTCTTACACCAAAAAGGTAGCTGATTAAATAAAAAACACTTTAAAAAAATACGATTTCACGAAATCCTGGTAGTCACGAAGTTAATTTTCATTTATGTTCAAAGATAACTAAGGCTAGGACTGCGTTGTGTATAGTTCTGTTTATGTTTGTCAGACCATTATAAATAATACTAAAACTTACGTAAAGACCAGCTGCGTATCAATTTGTGTCAAAAACAGACATTTAAGACAGTCTCATAATACCTGAAGGACAAGTTATTCACAGAAACGTGCAGTAAAATAGTCCAGTTCACCCAGCTTTAAGGTTAGAAAAAAGCACAGCCCCCGTGTCTAGATCGTTTCGTCTTAGATTCAGAAGTACCATCAAACCTCGCTACAAGGTGCAGCTACACGCCCACTGTTTTCGAAAAGGGACTTATAGTCACACTCAAACTACGTTAGGGATAGTTTTTTCACAAATGCATTTGCACAGGCACGCAGTTTAATGTCCTATTTCACTCCGATTCAAAGAGTTTAGAACATTTAGGGTTGGTATTTCTGAAAACAACAGGGCCTGCGCGCAGCGGCGCGGGACACTCTGGCCAACAATCACCGACCGACCGGCCGATCCAAATGGCCACGTTCGAAAACAACGTCTATACCATTGTTGGAGCTCTTCTAGCTGCAGTAAAAGACAATTTTGATTCGAACGCGCTTTTTCAAGGGAGCGAGCGTTTTTGGTGTAAGCTGAACAGTAAGGGTTATTGAAATGACGACTTTTTTGAAATGTATACCGGCCCACGCGGAAAATGGTTCCCCTGCATGTTAAAACTATCCTAGGAACACGGTGGGCCCGATCAAAAAATACGTAGGGGTCGCCCAAACTTTTTTAAGGTTGAATTTCGGCGTACTTTTTCAGAAGTCCGAGTTTTGACGCACCAGGGGCTCTCAAAGCCCCGAGATGCGTCTTGGCCGCTGGATATCGATTGGCACTTCTTTCACTCAAGTTCCGGAAGAAAAAAAAGCTCCTGGGGTTTATTTGGTCGCAGGCCAAAAAATCTATACCAGTTTTTTTGCTCTAAAAACGTGATTTTTGTGCATGTTTTACCATTTTGAGGGCTGTTAAAAATTCTGGTATGGTGAAAAAAAATCTAAAGTTAGTGCCTCTTGTAGAAAAAAGTCTGAACTTTCCAACGAGCCTAGGCGGAAGATTCTGCGATTTTTAGTTTAGGTGCTAGAGCAGCTCAAAGTGTGTTACTGATTTAAGTTTTCATAGAAAACAGTGCTATCGCATTTGTAAGACAAAGGACATGGTCAACAATATACAGTAACACAGTGAAAACTTTATTGATCGCAGTGTATATTCTTCTCATACTTTTTCTCCTTTCTTGCAGAGAGACATGAAATAATTATGTTGTCAAAACAAAAGAATAAATAAAGCTAAATTAAATTAATTACTTTTTAACTTTAACTGTTTCTGTTGAAATTTAGAGATCTATTTGAAATCTTTCTTTGTTCTGAACTGTTTAAATTTTTTCCTAGATTCAATCGTTCCTAAAATGGCCTCGTGCCTTTGTTTTTCACCGCACTTTACTCTGGCTGTCTGGGACACCAAGCGTACGTGACGCTCTACGGCTTGGCTGTGGCACGGCACGGTCACAGGAATCAGCTCAGTCTCTCCTGTCTCAGCGATGTCCTGAAGATCCTGAGGGCTGAGGTGGCGGGTCAGAGGAGGCTCGCTGATAGACACCCCTTTCTTGCTCCTCCAAGGCACCATGTCAGTGTAGTCGGCGGCCGCAACCTGCAGTTCAGGGACGACAAAACGGCGGACCCCCGACCCTGACGCCGAAGCTTCGTTCTCTCGGGCCTGCATGATGTGGGTGACGGCACGCTGACGAGTGTCAGGCCTGAAATGGAAAAATAAAATAAGAAAATGCCAGGGGCCTGATTCAGCAAATCGGTTAGCGACGGCCAGCTGCCTCTCAGCGATGGCTAGCAGCCTCTCGCCTGCCTCCTGAGTGGCAGTAAAGGCCAGAAGAGAGGTGGCTAGCCATCGCTAAGAGGCAGCTAGCCGTAGCTAACCGATTTGCTGAATCAGACCCCAGGTGATATTTCTGCACAGCGGGCCAGAAGACCGGTGGAAGCGGGCATAACTCTAGACGCGTTTTGAGCTGGATTTTTCCTTCGAAGAGCAATCCATTGGTAGGGTCACACGGTCGGTTCGAGTCCCAAATAGCGACTCTGGAGCTCAAAACGCGACTAGAGTTATGCCCGCTTCCACCGGTCTTCTGGCCTTAGGCCTGGGCGATTATTGCTTTTAATCGTAGTCGGTCGATGAATAAAATAATCGCGATTGGTGTCGATTAGCAGTTTGGTAATCGGTAATCGAAAACGCACACGATTAATTGAAAGACATAGATTAATCGGAAGAAACCGATTATTTGGAAATTGCCAAAAGAAGGTTTATACTCGTGACATGCTTAAGATAGCATGTCGTAAGAAGGTAGGAAAATCATTTAAGCAACCTTAAGTGTCTAAGACGACTTTTCTGTCTTAACTGGAAACATTTTCACCTGTTCCGCTCAGAATTTAAACAGATGCCGGATACGATAACCGATAAAGGGACGATTAATCGATAATCGATCATCGATAAATAATCGTTCAATACTTCGATTACCGAACCACTAATCGAGGGTTTGAAATAATCGGACGATTAACAAAATAATCGCGATTATTTTTGATTAGTCGATTAATCGCCCAGGCCTATCTGGCCCGCTGTGCAGAAATATCACCTGGCATTTTCTTATTTTATTTTTCCATTTCAGGCCTGACACTCGTCAGCGTGCCGTCACCCACATCATGCAGGCCCGAGAGAACGAAGCTTCGGCGTCAGGGTCGGGGGTCCGCCGTTTTGTCGTCCCTGAACTGCAGGTTGCGGCCGCCGACTACACTGACATGGTGCCTTGGAGGAGCAAGAAAGGGGTGTCTATCAGCGAGCCTCCTCTGACCCGCCACCTCAGCCCTCAGGATCTTCAGGACATCGCTGAGACAGGAGAGACTGAGCTGATTCCTGTGACCGTGCCGTGCCACAGCCAAGCCGTAGAGCGTCACGTACGCTTGGTGTCCCAGACAGCCAGAGTAAAGTGCGGTGAAAAACAAAGGCACGAGGCCATTTTAGGAACGATTGAATCTAGGAAAAAATTTAAACAGTTCAGAACAAAGAAAGATTTCAAATAGATCTCTAAATTTCAACAGAAACAGTTAAAGTTAAAAAGTAATTAATTTAATTTAGCTTTATTTATTCTTTTGTTTTGACAACATAATTATTTCATGTCTCTCTGCAAGAAAGGAGAAAAAGTATGAGAAGAATATACACTGCGATCAATAAAGTTTTCACTGTGTTACTGTATATTGTTGACCATGTCCTTTGTCTTACAAATGCGATAGCACTGTTTTCTATGAAAACTTAAATCAGTAACACACTTTGAGCTGCTCTAGCACCTAAACTAAAAATCGCAGAATCTTCCGCCTAGGCTCGTTGGAAAGTTCAGACTTTTTTCTACAAGAGGCACTAATTTTAGATTTTTTTTCACCATACCAGAATTTTTAACAGCCCTCAAAATGGTAAAACATGCACAAAAATCACGTTTTTAGAGCAAAAAAACTGGTATAGATTTTTTGGCCTGCGACCAAATAAACCCCAGGAGCTTTTTTTTTCTTCCGGAACTTGAGTGAAAGAAGTGCCAATCGATATCCAGCGGCCAAGACGCACCTCGGGGCTTTGAGAGCCCCTGGTGCGTCAAAACTCGGACTTCTGAAAAAGTACGCCGAAATTCAACCTTAAAAAAGTTTGGGCGACCCCTACGTATTTTTTGATCGGGCCTACCGTGTTCCTAGGATAGTTTTAACATGCAGGGGAACCATTTTCCGCGTGGGCCGGTATACATTTCAAAAAAGTCGTCTTTTCAATAACCCTTACTGAACAGAGGCGAAAAGGAGCGCTGCTATTGGTCGGATTCCATTTCCGGTGGCTCGGCTCCCCCCTCTCCCTCCGTTTTTCGCTGACGAGTCGAGTTTTGCCATGGAAACGGCGATTTCAACTCAAAATTTCTCAAAATTGGCCCTGCACTTTTCAACTAGATTTCACCACTGAAATCAGGGTACAAAGTTCTACCACCCTGCCAAGTCTCATCAGAATCGTATAGAGAATTTCGAAACTGCATAAGGTGCCAGACTGGAAATAAAAATTAAAAAAAAAACCCAACCCCGGTGAGGCTATAAGGCTACTTCGTGCCTAAAAAAATCAAAATATTACCTCCTTAGTGCTTTCTGGGTCATCAGCATCATCGTCAGAACAGGCAGGTGGAGATATGCGCTTGTATGTCTTCTGAACGTTCTTCTGAGGAGGAGGTGGGTATTTCTCACACAACGTTAAAAAAGAGGTATTGTAAACATAACTACACATGTCCAACTCATCCTGGTGGCTTGTAGCTGCAGTAGCCATTGGCTGGGTAGCTTCAATTGCCATGGGCTGGGGCTGGCTTGCTGCCGCCGGGGCCATGGGGTGCCTTGCTTGAATTACCGTGGGCTGGCTTGGTGCTGCTGGCGCAATTGGCTGGCTTGCTTGAATTACCATGGCCTAGCTTGCTGCTGCTGGCACCATGGGCTGGCTTGCTGCTGCTGGTGGCACCATGGGCTGGCTTGGTGCTGCTGGCGCAATTGGCTGGCTTGCTTGAATTACCATGGCCTGGCTTTCTGCTGCTGGCACCATGGGCTGGATTGTAGCTTGAAGATGAGGCTACATCATCTGTTGCATGGGGTACATCATTTGTTGATGGTACAGCTGCTGCGGCTGCATCAACGCCATCGTATGGGGGTACACCATTTGCTGCATAGGATACATCATTGTTGCGGGAACAGCTGCTGTGGCATCATCTGCATGGCTTTGGCTTGGGGATACAGCTGCTGTGGCTGCATCATCTGCAGCTGCTGTTGCGGGTACGACAGCATATGTTGTGGGTACATCATGTGCTGCCTGGGGTCTACGACGTATGGGTGTTCATGCACCCGTGGGGGCCTGTCAGCCCTTGACCCCTTGTAAGGTCCTCTCGGCATCCTTGACCTGAAACATAGTTTGTAAACATGGATGCTGCCATACTACAACACCACCGTTTGCATCGCGCTTTGCTTCTGAAAGAGGAAAACTTATGTTTCATCACCCCCTAAACGTCTCTCTGGACTCTGGATCCACCCCTAGGTAATATTTCAAATATCTTGATTGCCTCCTCATATTTATCATTTATACCAATCTGAACTATTGGGGTTAAAAAGTTATTATAAGTTGTTTTGATTTCACATTAGAACTGACCAATTCTGTTCCTGCACGTGACATTGTAGCAGGTGTCAACACTTTCTTTCAAATCGAGGATCCCTCGCGCTATGTGCTCCAGCGACTGACACATTCACGTCCATATTGAAGCGAGGCTACAAATGTGAGCGGGAGGGGCGTCGGCACACGGAGCAGAATTGTATGGAGGAACGGCTATGCACGAAAACCGAACTACCTTTCGCGGCGGCAGTTGGAGCTTGCTCCGCCCGCCACCTCGCGGCGCTCGCGTCGTTATGGCTCTGCTCCGGCCGCTGGGCGCCTTTGCCAGCTACAGTGAGGCATGGACCGGGGACGGTTTTTCGGCTTTAGGTCCTAAACCGTTCAAATTAAAGGGGTAGAGTAAGCGAGGCGATTGTAGGTCTCAGTTTAAGCTGCAATCGGCTCGCTTAGTATACCCCTCTAACTTCAACGGTTTAGGAGGTAGCAGTGGAAAACCATCTCCCTCCTGTACCTCCAGCTAAATCTGGCTGTATCTTTAGCAAGCCTTAAATTTAACATTTTTGCATAAAATTTTAGCAACCTAAAAGTAATTTTTGCCGTTATAACTGGTAGTTTTTTTGGCGGTTGTCGTTTGATCGGTATAGTTGCTATGAAGAATGTGTTTCGTTTTTGGTTGTGGTTACGGTACTGACACTCACTTTAAACACAGCTAATCGTGTGATCCTTATGGTAAATATTTGCAAATATTCCACAGATCATTTTCAAATCATACATAATATATGATTGTCAACTATGGTGTTTTGAGCACTAGTACAGAACATAAGTTATCATTTAAAAAAAATATTTGAATTAATTAATAATTGAGTTTTATTGTATCATATTGTGTGGCCTGTTTTGGTGTATTTTCCACACAATGAACATGTTTCATTTGCATATTACTTATCATAGTATATTTTTATATTTTAATCACAATGCTCTTCCAAATATTACAAAATTATCCTACTGAATAAAATATTTCTCTTACCATTGTGTCAGTACCGTTATCACAACCAAAAACGAAACACATCCTTCATAGCAACTATAACGACAACCCAAAAAAAACTACCAGTTATAACGGCAAAAATTACTTTAAGGTTGCTAAAATTTTATGCAAAAATGTTATATTTAAGGCTTGCTAAAGATATAGCCAGATTTAGCTGGAGGTACCGGAGGGAGCTGGTTTTCCACTACTACCTCCTAAACCGTTGAAGTTGGAGGGGTATACTAAGCGAGCCGATTGTAGCTTAAACTGAGACCTACAATCGCCTCGCTTACTCTACCCCTCTAATTTGAACGGTTTAGGACCTAAAGCCGAAAAACCGTCCCCGGTCCATGCCTCACTGTGGCTGGCAAAGGCGCCCAGCGGCCAGAGCAGAGCCATAACGACGCGAGCGCCGCGAGGTGGCGGGCGGAGCAACTACCAACTGCCGCCGCGAAAGGTAGTTCGCCGGCCCTATCCCGCTGGGCCTGACCCGTTCCTCCATACCATTCTGCTCCGTGGTCGGCACAGGGGAGGTAAGGGGAGAGATGGAGGGGGCGAGAGGGCATTGTAGTCTTGTAGCAGAAGATAAAGGAAGAATGCAGCAGAACACAACAAAGGAAGGAAATTCCACCTAATTTGCTCAATTAATTGAAAACTATGTTGCAATTGCGAAGGTTAAGGTTGTAATGCAGTACGGTAGGAATGCAATAAGATTACCAATGACAAAGGTTTTGTCTGAACCAAGTCGATAATGGTTCCAGGCAGTGGCCCGCTAACCTGAACAAATGGACTGCAGTGGAACATCAGCATGAATCATTGCTCTATGGGCATGACACCAAGGTTCTAGAAGACAATACATGATCTGCCCACAGCCCATGACGTTAAGCGTTGCCTCAATTCAAGTCGCTTCATATAAGTGAATGCACCATTATTCTTTAATGTGGAAGCCTTGTTGCTGACCTTGACATTAAGTGCAGGGTTACAATGAAAACAGCTTGTCTATCCCTCTATGTTTATGCACACTTAGATGTGCTCCGTGAACAAAAAACATTAATGCGTCTAATAATGTGATGACTTATGCACAATGTTTATTCTTAATGAGCAAATTATGCTCATGTTCACAAAGTCCTTTACCTCAGCTCTAGTCATGCCAGTAAATTTTACCCGTTCACCACATTTAGGTGAACACCTACTTTAATTACATGCATGGATAAGGGAACATTTACGAAAAGATCAAAATCTATGAGACCAATCATTAGATAAACTGGTAAGAGTACTGTGCACTAGAAAAAGATGTTTGTCAACTTCTTTTCTCAATTTTTTAACTCATGCTAAATATACACTAGAAGCACTTTCACTTCAACCAGGATAAGATTGAAACAGCAATTGTTAGTTCTTAGCTATGTGCAAGAACACTGATAAATGATTGATGAAATAGATACCTTCTTAATTTAAAACAATAACCATTAACATGTTGAGTATTTATTGTCAATAATGACACTTGCCTGTGCAAACTTCCGAAACCACTCGGCCACTGTCAATGCAACCTATCAATTTTAATGATTGGTAATGGGTTCTACATTATGTTACATGTCAGCTGTTAACCATGGTTTTCTAATATTGATAAAGATTTTTGTTTGTTTAAAACGTTACTTCTTGAAAATTGTTTTGAAGGACTCCGTCTACCAGGGCATATTATTTCGTTGATCCATCCTTGGTATTAGGTTGACAAGTGGTTGAAAATATGGCCAAAAATGCCTAAAAGAACTAAATTTGAATTCATTCGTATTTTTCTGTTAAAAATGACATTGACAAGTTAATGTTATTAACACCCAATTTAAGGGTAGATGTAAAGGGAACAAAGGTACAGACTCTCATTTCTAACAAAGAGGTCTTTTTTCCATAAAATAAAGAAACAACTTTTTACAGAAATGCCACTTAATGGCCAAAACTCTCCTTTTTTGGCCATGAAGAACAGAAAAAACATGTCAAGATAAAACATACTAAAAATATGGAAATATGTATGCATAACTGAGTAGTGCAGTGTGGGAGTAAAGGAATCTCAAGAACAAATCTCAGACTTGTCGGTCAAATTTCTTTGTGGTCGAACGTTTGGAACAATGCGACTGAATTGATTGGAGCCTGGGACTTTTCACTTAAGATTTGGTATAATTGCCCGCACCTCACCTCACTTCAAGTTTTATAATGAATGCAAAATGTTACTTAAGTTATGAGCCTTTCACATGCTGCTTATGGCTGAGTGGTAAGGTAGCCAATTTCTTTTTCACAGGGTAGCAAATCGTGATCTGTTGCAACTCCCCCATGAAATGGGAGGTAAAAATAACTAACTTTGTTACACTTTTTAAAGTGTGCTAAAGAGAGAGTCAGTTCGTGATTTTTTGCTACCACAAAAATGCCCTTTTAAGACAGTAATAAGCAGGACATTTTTAAATTAACCACGGATAAATGTCATAACCCCATCTATGACGCACCCTCCACACGTTTTTTCGACAGACTTTCTGAGACTTTAAAGTCATTCATCCAAAATGAATGTCAGTCGTACCGCGACTCTCAAAGCTGTGCCAGTCAGTTGATTATGAGGTTGCATCTTTTTCATTATTTATTATTATGTAAAATGGTTTCTGTTTACCAGTACTTAACTTCTAACTTCCTTACGACAAGATAATGGAACAGCAAAGGGCCGATTGGGAGATTGCACTACTGCACTGCACACTCACACTGTAAGGTCCGGGCCTACATCGACCCCCTGATGTACAGAACGTAAAGCACGATGTATGTCCCTTTTTACTTGCTCGGGGCGTGCAAGTTCTGCTCCTGTATCACCTCTGTTCGTGGGGTCTGACATGTAACATATGTTCAACCTTGCACCGGACAGTGTCGCTGGCGGCAGGGGTGGGGGCCTGCAGCGGGTGGAGTGGGGGGACGACCCCCGTCTGCCCCGCGCCCCGCCGCCAGCGTTGGCCAATGGGGAAGGTGGCATGGGCGCGGCACGTTTAAAATATGGCCTCAATTATTTCATGTGAAACCAAACTTATTCATGTATTTTTGTGTTTGTCGGGCGTCTCAGTGTCCAAGTTGTGGACGTGTTCGTGTAAATTAATATATTTATTGTTTTTAAGAAAATCTTATTAATGCCCATCTGCTTTTTTTTTTTAATTGGTTTGTAACTTCATATTGTTTTCAATCTTCGTGAGTCCATACTGTGTTCATAAAATTCATCAAATGAATGATTTCAATGCTGTGGTTAGTTGAATCAACGGAAAGCCAACTGAAATATTGAAGAAAATGATAACTGTGTCAGTCTTAAAGCGGCCTAATATGAAATGACTGAAATCTGAGGGACTCTCGTCAAGTAGAGACACAATGATATCGTAATGTATGCATGATATTTATTTTTGTTACCGACAACTGTCACATCAAGCATGCTCTTTGGACCTTCATAAGAAACATTGCAGCGCCCATTGGTTCATTTCAAATAGTTAAACATCCACGCAACAGTGAGACACAAAAAAAAAAGGTTTTGCAGGTTACCAGTATACTATCTTGCACGCACAGCTGAAAACGTTAATGAAGATTAGATTTTCAGTTTCCTCACATGAGCAAAAGGCACTCATGCGTGACAGCTTTTAGAGTTGGGTCACATTCAACTAAGATAAATAAAATACGTCTGACAGCATTCGTGTGGCGTACGGAGTGCATTTGATGCTACAGTTCGGACACCACTACATCACACACGAGTTGCTGCTACGCAGCATTATTGTGGCTGTGTTTGCACTGGACACGTAGAATGGCAGTACCTGTGGTATTGCCTGCGAAAGCTTCTGCCTGCCAGACATGAAACCATATTTTAGGTATACATTGTTAGTTCATATTTAATTTCACTGTGAGGCTTCTATTGGTCAGTCATGGAAACCTACCCCCCACTTCTTTGCCACATGCCGCACTGATGGAGAAGCTGCAGCGATGAATGTTTTGTCCCTGTGCCCCAGCGTAAGTCCCCAACAACCAATCACTCCTCTGTCCTGGGTATATTTCAGTTCGGCGCACGCTGCCACTCTGAGGCACAGAAATGGACTGCTCACTTTCACCAGGTACCTGTTGGCCCACTGCAATAAACAAGAGGGCCATTAAACAAAAGTCGTTGCCCTGATGCTGGTTAGGTTACGTTAACCCAAATACTTACAGCCTTCACGTGTTCCACCGTCAGTCCATCGCTTACATCCAAATATCGTGGGCATGGGAACTCTCCTCGTACGTACAGCGTGTCCCTCATGTTCTCCAATTCCCTTCTTATTAGCGGCTGGAAACGTTACAGGGAACAGTGAAAAACTGTCACATCCCGCGATGCTGTCATTCTGTCATGCTCGGACTGCAATAACCTTCTCACCTTCCTCACGTCCTCCGATTCCTTCGCACCGTGTCGCACTTGCGCCGGCACGCTTTTTTGACCCATTTCAGGGAGTTTCCGCACGATTTTCTGTTAAATAAAGGCACTAAAGCGTTGCAGTTTAGACACGTCAGCAGCAGCTGTCAGATTCCTGTCCTCATGCGTTGCCGTCATTGGTCGTTACGCCAGCGCGCTGCGCATGCGCGATCTCCACGCACTATTCCCATGATGCATTGCGTCAAATGCGTCATTCCTCGTCTTTGCGTCCTTGCAATTGTGTGTTGTGGCTGCTGCGTAACTTTCCCCCAATCTTCTGCCCTAAATTAATCCCCAAATTCTCGCCATGTGTGACATTCCAAAGCTCCCCCTTTTCAAACTTCCGTGCCTTTGCCGAAACGACGAGAATATTGACGCATCGTACCAACTTCGTGTATGTGTCGACCATAACCTTCACGTGTTTACAACGTTCGCTAAATCAAATCTTACCTGACAATGCGTCTCCTCTTCCAGCTTCTCAACGCTCACCTCGTGAACACGGATGTGCTGTGTGGCGACCTTAGAATGGTTACGACTTACTCTGGCGATGGCATCGTCTCAAGGAGGTGGATGGCGCTTCTGTCCCCTAAGACTGGAACAAGTTCAAAGTGTTTGGACGCTGTTGTGGATTCTCTTCAGGTGAGGCCGACAAGCATCTGCATGCGCATATTCTACTTCAACCCCGGAGCTCCACTGAGTATTTCTCCTATGTTTCAGGCTGTCAGAGACGTTCAGATCCCCAACCAAAAGTTCATCTTTGTAGATGTTGTGTGCCACTGACGTTGGTTTAATAAGAAGTGAAATTTTTGTGGGGAAATTGGCCCGAAGTTATTTCTCCTTCGTCGTGCATATCAAGTGAAGACCCCCCAGATGTGGGGTGCAGGAATCGTGCAATCGTTGCCTGCCTCTCAACAGCCTTTGGGTTTCGGTTACGTGTTCACAAAATGTTCTTGAAATTATAAGCCTCTTTTCTGTTCAGTGATATAAACTAGAAGGCACTGACCTAAAACGGATAGCACTGTTGTTCCATTGCACTGGTTGAGAAGTTTTTTTTTTTTTTTTAGAAAAATGGACAAAAATGTAAGACATGGTTGTGGCCAAGAAATGACTGACAATGTGTGTGTTTTAAGTAATGTATTTAAATGTTTCTGGACAAAAATAGAAGATCTGATGGAGGCCAAGGTACAACTGTAAATGCTTCTTTTCAAATGTGTCAATTGCAACAATTGCGACATTGGTTTAATAAGTTCTGGAATTTTCGCCTCTGAAAGGCCATTGTGTTTCGTGTTCGTGTCTACGCCTTTCATAAAATGAAAGGCATGGTACTTGACCTCCTCTTTTTTGTGAAGTGATCATGTCTCTCATAAAATGT
This sequence comes from Stenchaetothrips biformis, assembly GCA_030522485.1. Classification (NCBI taxonomy): domain Eukaryota; kingdom Metazoa; phylum Arthropoda; class Insecta; order Thysanoptera; family Thripidae; genus Stenchaetothrips; species Stenchaetothrips biformis. Next base: position 13,624,856 of record CM060100.1, read on the forward strand.
AAGGCATTGTCTTTCCATTCCACTGGTTGTGAAGTATTTATTTATTAGTTAATGAAGAGCTTTATTTATGTGGCAAGGTTTGCCTGTACGCAATGTTTTACTGTAAATAAATTCCATGACTCATACACTGTTTCTCTTCTACAATTAACGGATGTAATCTCATGCACCAAGCAACCCGCAGTCACGAAAAGGTCCACTGTACAGTAAACAGTTCTATCGGTACTTAATTGTCATGATATGAAATGAACTGAGAAAGCCTCCACACTGACAAATTTTATATCAGCATTGCTGTAGGAGTGCAGGCAACACGAAAGGAACATTCATATCTGTCCAGGGCAGCGCGGTGATTGAAATCGTAACAATGTTTATCACCTTTTGCAACAATAACATCTATTTCAATTACCGCGGTGCCCTGCCAACAGGGACCAATAGGAATCAATTAATCCACGAGAGTCACGTTATTATTTATTGAGGAGCAGTTTCATCATACTCAATCCTGCACATATGGATCACAACAAATGAACGCAACCACACATCAGCAGTACAAATACTTGGCCTACGCAGTGCCTGCCACACATTCTATTGCTGATACCCACTACAACTTTTTCTTCACTTCATCGTCCTCACAGGTAAACGGATAAGCATGAAATGGACAACTGTGCCATTATTTGTAGTTAGAATTGTAGTGACTTTCTCACTGACTCTGGCACCTTGCACTGCATTGCATGTCTACTTTCAAAGTCTGCAGTCATAGGGGACAAACGAGGGCATATTTTATAAGGTGTGCCTTCCCCTGTTGGCAGAATGACAGCACACCTGTCCCCATCGTTCATGCAGGGGTTATGGTGCACTCTTATCTGGGTGCCTGCGTATTCCCTGAGTACGTCTGCAATAGCTTGCCTTTGGCTGAATTCCTGAAATTTTAAGTTTGTCATTAGTTAATCCACTTTCTGAAACAGCTCCATTTGATAATTAACTGGTCGTACCCCGCTTTCCTCCTCCTCTTCAGTACGAAGGTCATAGGTTTCTGTGTACAACACGTCGGGCAACACGTCCCAAACAATTTGCCTCGCATTCTTTGCCACACCTGCAACATATTGAAGGTTATGTTTGACATCCCAAACATTTAATTATTTTTTGCCACCACAGGTAAAGGTACGTACTGTCCCAGTCTATGATCCGCGCTCGGACATAACCTTGGCGTTCCTCCTGGTACACTCCTCCGACAATACGCTCTGCTCCACATTCAGAGTTCAAACGTACATAAGTTTCAGAGCCAATAACGTCGTCCTCCGTCTCATAGTCCGACGGATCGCGCACTGCGCACCAGGGGATGAGCCACAATTCCGCAGGGTCCATGGCCGCAGCCAGGAGCCAACTACTGCATCCTACTTTATTCTCCATCAATTAATATATTCATATCGAAGCGGTCAGGGAACTTTGTTTTTGTTGTCGTTGTCGAGCAGCACAAGCGACGCCACTCCCTCCCCTCCCCCTTCCCCTCTTCCTGCTACTGCTGCACCCGAGGTGGCGGCGGCTGTGGTTGCGGTTCTCAGCTGTCTGGATGTAAACAACGGGCAAGGACGAGTCTCTTTCTGCCTAATTACAGCGGGACCATTACATTCGCAGGACATTCGTGCTCGTCAACCTCAGTGACAGTTGCCGCTTTTCACGTTTCAATTGGGAAATCACTGTAGGTTGACATCTGCGGGCGCAAATTTGTGTAACTGTGACATGCAGGTTAGTGGTCCTTTTTTAGGGCAATTCTGAATGTTCGTGGGAAACTTCAGCCATCCATTGGTTGCCCACGTTTTCTTATGTCCAAAAATTAAATCATGGATGCAACTATTGGTAACAGGCCAGGCTTTCGTGCACACGAGCGTACTTCTTGTACATTTCGTCATTGAAGTACACCTTGCTCCTGAGACCCTGCGGCTCTCAGCGTTCTGTTGCTCTTTTGCTTAATCGTGTTGACAGCGGTTCAGTCAAAACCCCTTAAAGTCTCAAACCAGTTGTTAATGTCGGTCTGAATTTACTAACGTATTAATTTCATACTGTCAGTCACCAATTACAAAAGATACATCGACACCCGTTTGTGTGACATAACCTGTCGCCTTTGATGATGTTCTTGCCAATTTGTTTCAGCCTGTCGTCGTTCTCAAGCGCATACCGATATCGAACGAAGTCGCACCAGTGCCTCCCTCCCCAAGGAAACGAAAGGGCCGGCGGGCACTATTCGACAAGAGGAAATTCTACTTTCAGAAGGTACGTTGTGCCATGAATGCAACCCCAGTGCTACTTTAATGAAATTATCGTTTTGTAGGCTGGGACTCCAAAACCCGTGCCTTTTCGTGGGTGGGCTGCCTTGGAAGAGGCTAAGCCAGCACTCCCAGACCTTGATTTGGCACCTGATGAGGTTGGAAAAGGCATCCAGTATTTCCATGGATATGATCATAATGGAATGAGTCATCAACCGAATCTGCCTGAGGATGAATTTAGTCTGGTGGACATCAAGCCAGGGGGCTGGCAATCGCCATACCATGATGCAGAGCAGGCAGTAACAAAGACGACCAAGATCATTTCCATGTGCCCTGATAACAATTGCGTATTCTCACTTACGGTTAGTTCATTTATTCATGTTTTCTCCGTGTTACCTCGACTTATGTCTTAAAATTATGACTTGCCTACCCCTTAGGTCCAGCCAATTTTTAAACGCTCACTCCGTGTACTGTCTCTCTGTGATGGCATGAGCACCGGTCTGTACGTGCTGAGGCAATTAGGACTTGAAGTCGACACTTATTTCTCAACTGAGATAAATGAGGACTGTCTTAAAATTCAGAGAGCAAGATTTCCAGGACAAATTGTCGCTCTTGGTAGTATGGAGCGACTGTGCGAGGATCATTTCCTGGACTGTTTGGGGAGAATTGACCTATTGCTGGGTAAGCTGCTGAAATGTTACTACGTCCTTACCGGCTGTAATACAATATGATTGCCCAACTTTTATTTCGTTCCTTTGAAAGCCAGTCCACCTTGTTCCCAGCTGAGCATGGTGAACGCAAGGAGACTTCAATTTGATGATCCCACATCTGACGCCTTCCTCAGCCTGAAAGCTGCAAGAATAAAAGACTACTTACATACTCGCATGTATCAGCAGGGTGTTCCCATGATGTGGCTCATTGAGCAGACCAGTCACATGTCAGTACCATGCAGGGAACGCTTGACTAAGGCAATAGGATGTGACCCTCACGTGTACTGTTCAAGTAGTCTCATTCCAACATATCGCAAGCGCCTCTGGTTCGGAAATGTGCCATACATGAGGGAGTTGGAGCTGTCTCTCAGGAACACTGTGACTGAGAAGACACTTCAGCAATTTCTTGAGCCACACAGATATGCAACAGTGAGGTTTGCTAACACACTAACGACTAGTCCTGCCAACCAAGGTTTGCCAGTCTTGGACCAAGGGAAGCCTTCAAGGCTTGTCATAACAGAAGCGGAACGTCTCCTTGGCTTTGTCCCCAATTTTACAGCATGTAATGATTTAAGCCAACAACGTCGCCTGAATGTACTTGGGCGATGTTGGTCTGTGCCCATCGTAGCAAAGATACTGCAGCCACTCAAAGAAATGTACCTTTGTAAACGATGACTTCTCATTGGCAAAGTGATGTTTTTTGAATGTATTGTATTTTCTTTAACAATTTCCATTATTTAAGGTTAACTCGCAAGACTTTCATAGAAGCTGGATGCCCTGCATTGTTTCACTTGCTATGTCAAATCATTTTCTTGAAACATGCGGAATATGTTGCAGACTGCCATGAGTTTGTGATGTGAACAAAAAGTGGAAGGATCTCATATTGTTATGTTTTTATGAAATAAAATTAATGCCCTTCATTGTTTCAACTGCAATGTCAAATAATTTTCCTGAAACATGCAGAATGTTACATACTGCCATGAGAATGCAATGGGCACGGAGAGTGGAAAGATCTCATTTCATTATGTTTTCATTATTTTTGTATTCTGTTAAGGGACATGTTAACGTGAATAAATGTGGTTAATGTCACACTCTCGTGGCTTCAATTCCTCACCTGATAGTCCCCGTCACCCATACAATTTACACAATACGGGAAGCACTTCAAATTAATTCATATGACAGCCAATGGCACCTCCTTCGTACCAGCCGCGCTGTGGCCACTGTTACCACCATGCCACATGTCCCTGTAAGTTCGCTAGCAGTGCGGACTTACCAGGGCGTTTGCTCGTCCTCATTGGTGCTCTCCTTTGTCCTTGACACACAGTTTGGAGCGTTCAGGCACTGCTGCGTCCCGCCGGGATGCACGGGGCTGTCAATATTTGGGGCCGCGAGTTGGCACCGTTGGGGCGGTCTCATTGGTAACATTCCATCATGGCGGCCGCGTCGCTGTCACTCATTCATTCTCTGAAAGTCAGAGTCACTTGTGGTTGTGCAGGCCGCAAACAAAGTCATTAGTCGTCCGCAGATTTTCCCTCCATCTGTTAACGAAGAAGACCACGTCCAAGAAAGTCCTGGAGAGATGCCGCGCTACCCTGCTTGGCGTTTGGACGACGCACCATCGCCCAGGTATAGGCATGACGCTGTCAAGCCATTCACATCAAGTCAATGACAAACGTTCGTGATGATGAAGCTGGGGCACTGAAAACAGTTGTTGCCACCATAGACTCCACATAGTATTTGCAAGTGTGTTGTACTAGGGGTGTACCAGTCATGGCATGAATCATGTCAAAGGTCAAAGCGCTCCACAATAATTTGTTGCGCAGCAAATACGATAGCATTTGGTTATGGGTTTCACAATGTATGACTCTTCTAAAAATGAAACGAGTATCACTGCTTATTGGACATTTATTGTCTCATCAATAGGTCACAGAAATGCTTCTAAAATTAAAACACTAATAACTACTGTTTTTAAAAAATGACCAGTCTCATAAACCAATAATAACTACTTTTCTACAAAGGATCAGTGCTTGACATTGTCTCATCATGACAACAAATATTTACCACTCAATAGGTCACAGAAATGCTTCTAAAATTAAAACACTAATAACTACTGTTTTTAAAATATGACCAGTCTCATAAACCAATAATAACTACTTTTCTACAAAGGATCAGTGCTTGACACTCGTTGTTTCATCATGACAATAAATATTTACCAATCAATAGGTCACAGAAATGCTTCTAAAATTAAAACACTAATAACTACTGTTTTTAAAAAATGACCAGTCTCATAAACCAATAATAACTACTTTTCTACAAAGGATCAGTGCTTGACACTCGTTGTTTCATCATGACAATAAATATTTACCAATCAATAGGTCACAGAAATGCTTCTAAAATTAAAACACTAATAACTACTGTTTTTCAAAAATGACCAGTCTCATAAACCAATAATAACTACTTTTCTACAAAGGATCAGTGCTTGACACTCGTTGTTTCATCATGACAATAAATATTTAACAATCAATAGGTCACAGAAATGCTTCACTAATAACTACTGTTTTTAAAAAATGACCAGTCTCAAACCAATAATAACTACTTTTCTGCAAAGGATCAGTGCTTGACATTGTCTCATCATGACAACAAATATTTAACAATCAATAGGTCACAGAAATGCTTCTAAAATTAAAACACTAATAACTACTGTTTTTGAAAAATGACCAGTCTCATAAACCAATAATAACTACTTTTCTACAAAGGATCAGTGCTTGACACTCGTTGTTTCATCACGACAATAAATATTTAACAATCAATAGGTCACAGAAATGCTTCACTAATAACTACTGTTTTTAAAAAATGACCAGTCTCAAACCAATAATAACTACTTTTCTGCAAAGGATCAGTGCTTGACAATGTCTCATCATGACAACAAATATTTACCACTCAATAGGTCACAGAAATTCTTCTAAAATTAAAACACTAATAACTACTGTTTTTAAAAAATGACCAGTCTCATAAACCAATAATAACTACTTTTCTACAAAGGATCAGTGCTTGACACTCGTTGTTTCATCATGACAATAAATATTTACCAATCAATAGGTCACAGAAATGCTTCTAAAATTAAAACACTAATAACTACTGTTTTTCAAAAATGACCAGTCTCATAAACCAATAATAACTACTTTTCTACAAAGGATCAGTGCTTGACATTGTCTCATCATGACAACAAATATTTACCACTCAATAGGTCACAGAAATGCTTCTAAATTAAACGTATCAGTGCGCTGCCTGGCAGGTTGTGCACAGAGCCCGCTCCAACTCGAGGACAAATCCATGATGTCCCCAGTTGGGGCCTCTGTGCACATAGCAGAAGCCCACGTTGTGGACAGGAGCTGGGAGGGCCAGACGGTCCTGCAGCTCCTGACATGTGGGCTCTCTGGTCAAAGCGGTCCAGGCGTTTGCACTGTAATAAATACCGTACCAAACAACGGGTTGAGACACAGTAAATCTGACACGTAACACTGTAGTACAGGAACGTGCCACAAATATACCGTACTTGTTTGCCACGGAACAGATAATCAGGTAATGTCTACGGTTTAGTTCCGTACCAATTTCCGTAGTAAAATGAGTCCAATAATAACCAAATGGGAACTCCACTAGATATGCTTCAGCTTCGTAATCACTTCGATGAATTGTGAGAGAGAAAAATGTTAAAGATATTTTTTTTTTTAAATTCTGAGTATTGTGTCTCTGATGAAACATCACTTGTGATGAAAAGATACCAGTTATGTGGCTAAGTTGTGCTAAACACAGTTATTGACAGTGACCAACCAGCTGTTCTCTAAAACCAAATCCATAACTTCTGCCTCACCTCAAAAGCGTCTCCTCACTGAAAGTGTATGTTGTAATATCCGAACTGCTCCATCACAATACAGTCCGACACCATGCTTAAATGAAAATCTGTATCATCTTCAAACAGACTTGATCTGACTTGAAGCAGTTGAAGCACACACTGCCTGTTGACCAGGTTACGACTTGTCTCACTATCAGTCAAGCGTCGACTGAATGCTAGCATGAAGAGAAGCAGCACTAGAATCGAAAAACGCGGCGTGCTACTCGAGACAAGTTCGAAATCATCGATAAAATGACTTGAACATCGTTGCTGATGAACGCCGGACTCGCCTGTGGAAGCCATTACGGTACTTATACTACTCACTTTATTTGTCCTGTAAATAAGCGGAGTACAGCTGCGAACAATATCTGAATCTGAATAAGTATCAGGTGGACGGACCCGAAGTCACCCGAAGCATGCCGAAGCTGAGTTTCTCCCCAGAGAGCTCCCCGGGCTGTGGGCGTATGTGTGTGTGTGTTTGTTTACATTATTGAAGTTCGTCATGTGCGCTTTGCAGTGCTTTACTAAACGTTTACGATGGGTACACATAGTGTTTTTTTAATAGAATCCAATTGTATGCCACTTTATCTGAGCCCGCTCTTCTGTTAAATGTTATTAAGGGTCGACTTTGTCGTGCTTTCTCGTTCATAACTAACTCTAACCTCTTAATATTGCAATTACGGTGCAATGTTTAGCGTTGCTGATTTCCGCAACTTAAAACACCTTTTGGACAGTCGTGGCTTGTGTTAAACTCTCTCTTTTCTTTCACTAGGTTTCGTGAATTCTGGATGAAATTTGCCTGTTATCCCGTGCTGCTCTGCGTCAAGGCTTGCATATCACCTTGGCTTCCACTGTTGCTTGAGTTAAGAATTCCAGCTTTCAGGCTACAGTCCTTCAGGCTGTGTTGTCACTGTAAGTAAACCACTATATTATGTTTTATCTGTGCTTTCCCTTTTGTCTCTACTATTAGCACTTAGTATTTTCTACTTTCTGTTAATAGGAACAAGATTGGACAACGCAATGCAGCAAAGATCCGAGAGATCTCTTCATCGCAGCAGTACCACCTTGCAAGGGAATCGCAGGTAAAATGAAGTGAATAATTTTTGCCCTTGAATCAAGTAGCTATTAATATACACAGCTAACAATTTTATAATAATTTGCATAATTTATTTATTTTTTTATGCATTAGTTAATTGTATACTTATTTAAATAATTATTAAATAATAATTCAGCAATGTATAACCTTTAGACTTGTGCTCTAACTTTTCATTAGTCAAAACTTTAAGTTCATGGTCTATTCTTATTCTAGTTCCAATTCAAAATTCTTCAGATCATTGATTGTGGTGCGAACCACTGGTGTGAGCACAAGAAGGGCCTTCCCCTTCTTGTTCTTCACTCGTGTATTTGATAAGCCCATTCCATAGACAAACCTACAAAAAAATAAACAGTGTCTTATCTCACTTCAACATAGACACTTTCTCTTTCTTTAATTTTGAACCTCTTACCTCTCTAGAAACTCAAACGTCAAAGGCATTTTGGGATAATCAAGGTCCAACACAAATGCCAGCTGTATCAAGCCCGTTATTGCTTCCTGAGCGCAACTGACTTCCAGCAATACCATTTCATCTGCGCATACATAAAACTCCTGTGCTGCAAATGGTTCATTATCTGCCAAATAAAGTAAAGTAAATTGAAGCTGGAAACAACTTAAGGGTTTTTAAGTTCACATTCGAGTTTTATTATATTACCTCTGGCAATAATGCAGATGTCAGCAAGTCCTTTTGTATCTATATCTCCGGCAGGAGTTGTCCTCTGAAATAACAAAAGCATCATGCAATCAATACAGTCAAAATTTAAGTATGACAATGCGTAAATAATATTATGTTTGAATTATACCTCTACACTGTGGACAAAATTATATTTTTCCTCACCAAAATGATTGGCAATCATATAAACAGCCTTCAACAATTTCTGTGGCACACTCCAGTTAACAATTTTTTTGTCTAATTTGAGGCTTAAAGCCATATTTTTCTTGTTGGCCTTTGAACAAGAAGTAAGAAAATGTAGAGCGTACTCGAGGTGGTTCTCCAAAAAGTCTTCAAGATGGACTTCAAGGTCTCGTCCTGTTAACCTGTTGTGGTGCCATGATAGGCATGATGTGTAGAACAGGAAAGGCCACAAGTTCATTAGCTCCCCAAGAGCTTTTGGAGAAGGTTCATCTGGGTTCTGTTCATTCTCTTTATTTGCTGCTTTTTCAATAGTCTCTTTACTTGCTGCTTGTTCAATTGTAACTTTGGCTGAGGCAATGTCATCTCTCTGCAGCTCATAGGAGTTTAACATTTTTTCTCTGATTTCATCCCAGCACCATGTGTCACTGTCTTCATGGTAGAGAACTTGGAGCTCTGCCCGAATTGCTTCTTGCTCTTCTCTGGCTTTGCCATCAAGGTTGGGCAGGTACTCTGCTTCCAAGACGCCAATTATTCCTGTTGCTCGGATGGCATTTGGAATAGCCTTGGGAGCATTCTTTTGACGCATTTGGTTCTCTGTGCAAACCAATACAGCCCGTTGGAAACTTGCCTTTCCATCCCCAACCTGTTTACCATTAACCACATCGGCTAAGGTGTAGGGGAATTTTTCAAAAACCTAAAACAAAAAAAAAGAAATTGATACTGAACAGTCTGATATATCTAACTTCTTGTAGGTCAAAATATCACCCTCAAGTCATACCTGATTGGTCACTGATTCATAAACTTTTGACCCTGGGTGCTTTTTCATTCCCGGATGACTATCTTTATAGTCTGTATAGGAACTCACGAGCTTCTTCACAATTGCCAGCTTTAACGCGTCTATGTCATCTTGATTTGCCCTCACTTTACTCTGCTCATTGCTTTGTAATTTGTCTAGGGTTTCTTTGGGAAGTGACTTCCAGGGTACAGGGAAATAGTAATTTATGTTGTTTTCGATGTTCCTGGGTGTTAAGGGCTGCTGTGACACTGTAAAAAAACACGAGAAGAAAAGTTGAAATGATTATAATCAAAAGAATACTAATGTTTATAACACCTAAATAAGAAAATGTGTTGTGAAAGAAACATCTGACAGTTGAACAGCTACTGCAGTTGTGTATGCATAAAACCTTGAATATTGGGCAAACGCCTTCCTCTTTAGTATTTTTCGATTAGACGTCTGCTCTGTCCCCCCCCCCCCCCTTTCCTGCAAGTCTTCCGTGAATAGTTTCAGTAGACTGCATCTCAAAAAAATCATTCATTCCCTGATAAGGCGATTGAAGAATTGAATTGAAAACCCACAAAATTACTTTTTGTTACAGGTTAACCACTCCTTACTTACCTTGGAATCCACTAAAGCTGTTAGCCGCTGAGCTACCACCAGCTGAGCCACCTCCTGCTGAGCCACTGGCACTCGCACCAGGACTTGTGAAATACTTCAGCAGTTGGGCCGCTTTGATGGGTTTAAGTCCGAGAGAAGGTGGCAGCATCGAGGGCGTGAGGAACTCCAAGTCTTCCATGCAAGTCGCCCCCACTTCATCTGACAATAGATGCTCAACAATTCTGGTAATGACATGGGGTTCCATGTTGCTGAGAACCATTCTCACAATCCCAGTCACTTCCTCTTCAAACTGCCCCAGAAAAGAAACAATTAGTATTTAACGGCGCCCACCATCTCGTATTCGTCTCTCTTCCACTTACCGGGACTCTTGATCGCTTGTTCGACATCTTCTCGTTCAATCCTTTGATTTAGATAAATTTAAACAGCTGCTCGCCGCGGTTTTTTTTTCAAAAGGTGAATCGTTGCGCTATTCGGCTGTTGAAAAAGTGTACCAACACTTCAACATAATAGTCATGTCGTCAGTCTGACCCAACTTTTTTCTCGCACAAACTGATATGGATTCTTTCAGTGAATATGTTTTAATAAAGTGCCAAAATAGTAAGCAATAAGTGTAACATAGGCAGAAATACATTCTTCCGGTATCTGTTAAAAGGTGTAGAAGTTGGTGGCTGTTTCCCCCTCCCCCTTTCCCCTTTCCACTCCTCCTCCTTTCCGGTGTGCCGCCAACAGGTGCGCCGTGGTTTGTTTCATTTGATTCGCGTAGCGTCATTGTGATGTGAAAAGTGATAAACTTGTTTACTGATGAAGCGTTTTTGGGACGCGCTAGTCCTTTCAGATCTTGTTGTTAGCATTTCTTGTATTGTCTTGCTAGGATTGTGTGTGGAGCGACGCGTACTTAGGCTTTGAACACCTCTGTGTTGTTTACTTCTGTGGTGGGTGCGTGGAGTGCCATTTGCTTGTCACAAACTTAAAGCAATTATCTGAAAGTAAGATTTTTTCATTCTTTTTCATTCTCATTCTAAAAAAAAGAAATTAATAATTGAACTTGGTATGTCAACTTAATGTTGGAAGTCATCCACTAACCTAACTGACGTTTCTTGGTATTCTCTGGTTGAGTGAAATTTTGAGTCCTAAGTTGTGATGGCGTTTCGAACTCTACTGCAGGCTTCTTTCTGTCCAGTCAGCGATAGACGTAATTTTTTTTTGTTTTGTTAGCAGGGTCACTTAGCATCACTACCTTTGCATGCAGTCTGTAGCCAGTGGAGTTCTCCTTGAGTCCTGTGGCGGGATCTTATGGTGCGAGCAGTCACTTCGAAGATAAATCAACTGCAGTTGTTTACTTTGCGTCTTTCTTTCCTCTTTTTAATATAGGTAAGTTCATAGTACTGTGTCATTGATATTTACTGATTTTATGTTTTTCCTGGTTCACAATTAAAAATTCTATGTTTTTTATAGATATTAAAGAAAGAAATCTGGATAAAAGACTATCAAAATAACCCACATATGTTGACTGATTGTCACAGTAAGAAGTCTAATAATTCCATTTTCTCGTGTTTATTGATTGAGTCTGTGGGAAGAATCAGTAAGTATTTTTGCAATAGCACTTGATCATTTGTCAGTATCTTGGTTTCATTGTAAATTGGTAAATTATGTCATGTTTTATTCTATAATTTTTAACAGATTTTTTTTTTAAATTTAGATCATGGGGATAACATTGGATGAATACCGCTGCCGCATTGGCCTTTTTACCCACCCTGAAAGAAAAGCTTCTTCTTCTGCCAACCCTTGTCAAAGCCGTGGTTTCTCCCTGTCTTTGAAACTTGTTCCGTTTGCAACACTGCTTCTACTGCTTGTCATAGCAGGGGTAGAGGTAAATCCTGGCCCACTCCTACCATGCAAATATTGCAGGCTTACCTTTAGCTCCGTGTCAAGTTACTGCAACCACATGAAAGTCCACAAGATGATCAAGAAGCTGAGAATTCCCTGCTGCTTTTGTGATCGTGAAATGAAGTTAGGTTCATTTGAGAGTCACATAACAAGATTCCATCGTAGTGTTAGATCCAGGCCTCAAGTTGTACAAATCGAGTCAGTTCATTGTTGTGTTTGTAAAGTGGAACTGAAAACTAGACAAGACTACTCTGATCATATGATCAGCCACATCAAAGGTGGGACAGAAATACAATGCGTTCTTAACAGTTGTGGGTTAAAGTACACTGATTTCAGGAAATTTCAGAAGCATCTGTCACGATGCCATGCAAAAGCAGGAAGTTGTGGTTTTGTTCAGCCAGCAGCGTTGTCAATATCTGAAGCTTGTTTTCCACCAGATGGTCAATCAGATGATAGTGAAAATGAAGGAGGTGCTGACATTGAAGATGTTTTCTATGATTGTAATTCAGGTGCTACAGGTACTGATGATGAGGACCCATATCCAGAACATGTCATCAAAGATGAGTTGGCCAGATTCTATCTTAGATTAGAGGGTGAACTTGTTGTGCCTTCTTCAACTGTTCAAATAATTTCTGACGAAATCAAATTAATCTCAGAACTATCTCACCATCGTTTAAAAATTGGTCTTAGGCAGCAGCTCCAAGCCGCCAATCTTGATGAATCGATTATCTCATTTATAGTGAAAACAACATTTAAGTGTGACCCCATCTTTAATATTCACCACAAAAATGAAGATGTTGAGCAGCTCTGCACAGACTATTTTAGAAGACAGTACTGGCAAAAACGATTTCCGTATGTAGATCCTACACCCCATTACTTTGGCACAAATGCAGCTGGAAAGAAGAGGATAGCCCATTTTGTATCAATCAGAGAGACTCTCAAAATCTTATTGAAGGATCCAAAGGTGAAGACCATGCTGTTGAAGTCTTTTGAGAAACAAATCAATGAGACCTCAATTCTCAAAGATTTTTGTGACGGTGAAGCTTATATCAAACACAGATGTGAACATCATGATGGGAAATGCATTCATTTGTTGATGTTTCAAGATGCATTTGAATTTAACGCATTTGGACCATCTGCTTCTTTTTTTAAAACTCTTGGTTTCTATTATCTGGTTGGCAATTTAGATCCTGAGTTTCGTTCAAAAAATGATGTGAATCAGCTTGCAGGGCTGGTTTTGGAGAAGGATACAGTTCCAACCCAACAAGAAGAGTTAGAATGCAAAGATGTGCTCAAAGAAGCTATAAGACCAATATTGGAAGAGCTTGAAGACCTGAAGAAGAACGGAATTGATGTGGATGGAGAAAATATTCCTGTTTGCTTATTGTTTCTTGTTGGGGATAATCTTGGACAGCATGTAGTTGGGGGATATGTAAGAAACTTCACTTGTGGTTTCTTTTGTAGATTCTGTACTATGTCAAAGGCAGAATTTCTTTCCAATCCAAGTGAAGTAAAAGCTCTCAGAACACCTGAGGAGTATGATGCTGCTGTTGCCATAGCAAGACTAAAGTGGGAGCAGAAGAGGAAAGAATTTTTAATCTCGACCAAAAGAGCAACCACAAGGAAAGCCAAAAAGCAAGCTCAAAAAGTCACAGCACGTATGTCTGCCCCTGCTTCAAAGAAATTAATGACAGTCGGCATTGTGAAAGAGGCTTATAAAAAAATGTGTGCTGTTAATTTTAGAGCAGTAAAATATCGACCATCTCCTTTCAACTCTACAGTAACTGGTTTCCATGTCTCATCACCAGCCATGCCACCATGCATTGCCCATGACATTTTTGAAGGTATTCTGAGATGTGTTTTGCCTGTGGTCATGCAATATTGCATTATTGAAAAAGAGTGGTTTGACCTGCCTACATTGAATAGGCGAATTAGGGGCTTTAAGTGCAAAGGCTCTGATAAGCGGGATGCTCCCCAACCCTACAAGTCTCTTGATAAACTTTCAGGGAACGCTGTACAAAACTGGAACCACTTGAGACTGTTACCACTTATCCTAGGAGAATTGATCCAAGATCCTGAAGATGAAGTGTGGCAAGTTGTTTTAAACTTAAAAGAAATTGTTGAGTATGTATGTGCTCCTAAAATTTCCATGACACAAGTGGCAATTCATCAATTCCTTGCTACGATTAGAAAAGTTCTTCCCAAAGTGTTTGATCCCTAAGGTACACTTTTTGGCTCATATGGCTGATTTGATCTCAATATTTGGGCCATTAATCAGACTGTTTACTCTCAGATTTGAGAGTACCCACAAGTTTTTCAAAACTGTTGTTCGGAATTGTAGAAATTACATTAACATCACCAAAATGATGGCAAAGAAATATATGCTTAGATTTGCTTCCATTCAAGCTGGAAATGGATTTCCTGCTGACATAATTTATGATCCTACCTCATCATGCTGTGTCAATTTGATGACTTTACCAGCAGTTAAAAGAGAAGCATTTCCAAACAGATTTGATCCATCTGACCATGAAGCGCTGACGTCAATTATTGTTAAAGGGACTGAGTACAAGAAAGGACTTTATTTGGTACTCCGATCAACCATGGATTCAACATCATTGACAGTTGGCCTTATTGATTTAATTTTGCTTGACTCCTCAAATAATATTTCTTTTTTAATGGAAGTAAAAGAAGCTAATGACAGTTTTAAGGGGTTCTATGAGCTTGAGAAATCTTCCATCATGAAGTACAAACTACTTCCTTATGAAAGCATCATTGACTACTACCCTTTACCATCTTACACTGTCTGTGGCAATGAATGTTTGTCATTGAAACACTCAGTTTGTGGTGATGACATTTAGTACTTCTTTAAGTGATTTTATTAACATGCAGGTAAGATAAACCAGCAAGACTTGTCAGGTCACAAATCTATCATTTCACATGTCTATTGTACTTTCTTATGTGCTAATATGCAACTCTTTTTTTTCCTTTTAGGTGCTTCCAATTATTCTGTGAATGAAACCAAATTAATGTGAATTTTCAATTAAAGTCAATTCAATTTAATAGTGATAAAGAACAACAGATACTCTCAAATTCGTAGAGAATCATTCTTAGCAAGCTGCTTGTGTAGAAAAGATTCTGCAGTCCTGGTTGTTTTTTCTGGTGAGTCCCTGTCTCAAGTCCAAAGTGTTAAATATTCCATTTTATAAAGAATCTTCTACTTTTTTATCTTGTCTATTATCAGCTGTCTTTTTTTTTTGTGCTAACAGATTTATTTATTTTTAGATGCTTTAAACTTAGTTTTGACATAAACAAAGCCACAATTAAAATGATTTCTTTTTATTTGGAAAAGAAAAGATTTATGAGAAATAAATAAAATTCATTGTTAGCAAGAACAGTTTCTGAGCAGCTTCTAGCGCTAAGGTAAGTCTTTGCTCATTTTGATAGAATCACCACACATTATGTTGCTTACTCTCTGTTTCTTTTCTGTACAGGATCTCTTCTCAAGGTGTCAACTAACACCGTCAGCTGGCTGACTTGAAGCTGGAGTGGATTCCCCAGTCTCTGCGCTGTATTTGCTGGGTTGTCAGAGTCTAACATCAAAGGGGCTAAATGTAAGTAAACAAGAATGCTTTGTGTACTAAGAATTGTAAAATGTTCCTTTCAGATCTGTTTTTAATCCAACTCTTTTATTTTTTTCTCCAGGTGCTTTCAGAGTTTAATTGAAAAATAACCTAACCAGTGTTATCCAATGTCTAGCAGACTTGAGGAAGAAAGAAATCTTGACTTAAAATCAGTGTTCGGAAAAAGAGTTCTCATGCAGCTCCCTTAACTTTGGTAAGTCTTTGCACATTGCGACAAATACATTGCTTATTATTCTGTTGCTAACTTTCTGTTTCTTTTCTGTACAGGATCTCTTCCCAAGGTGTCAACTTACATCGTCACCTGGCTGACTTGGAGCGAGAAGTGGATTTTCCAGTCTTTGCGGTGTGTTTGCTGGGTTGTCAGAGTCTATCGTCAAACAGGCTCAATGTAAGTAAACAAGAATGTTTTTGTATTAAAAATTGTATAATATTCCTTTCAGTTCTGTTCTTAATCCAACTCCTTTATCTTTTTCTCCAGGTGCTTTCAGATTTTAATTGAAAAATAACCAAACCAGTGTTATCTAATGTCTAGTAGACTTGAGGAAGAAAGAAATCTTGACTCCAAATCACTGGTAAGAAAAGGAGTGCTCAAGCAGCTTTTTTTACTTTGGTAAGTCTTTGCACATTGAGACAAATACATAGTTTGTTTATCTGTTGCTAACCTTCTGTTTATTTTTTGTACAGGATTTGTCCACGAGGTGTCAACTTACATCGTCACCTGGCTGACTTGGAGCGAGTAGTAGATTTTCCAGTCTTTGCGGTGTGTTTGCTGGGTTGTCAGAGACTATCGTCAAACCGGCTCAATGTAAGTAAACAAGAATGTTTTTGTATTAAAAATTGTATAATATTCCTTTCAGTTCTGTTCTTAATCCAACTCCTTTATCTTTTTCTCCAGGTGCTTTCAGATTTTAATTGAAAAATAACCAAACCAGTGTTATCTAATGTCTAGTAGACTTGAGGAAGAAAGAAATCTTGACTCCAAATCACTGGTAAGAAAAGGAGTGCTCAAGCAGCTTTTTTTACTTTGGTAAGTCTTTGCACATTGAGACAAATACATAGTTTGTTTATCTGTTGCTAACCTTCTGTTTATTTTTTGTACAGGATTTGTCCACGAGGTGTCAACTTACATCGTCACCTGGCTGACTTGGAGCGAGTAGTAGATTTTCCAGTCTTTGCGGTGTGTTTGCTGGGTTGTCAGAGACTATCGTCAAACCGGCTCAATGTAAGTAAACAAGAATGTTTTTGTATTAAAAATTGTATAATATTCCTTTCAGTTCTGTTCTTAATCCAACTCCTTTATCTTTTTCTCCAGGTGCTTTCAGATTTTAATTGAAAAATAACCAAACCAGTCTTATCCAATGTCTAGTAGACTTGAGGAAGAAAGAAATCTTGACTCCAAATCACTGGTAAGAAAAGGAGTGCTCAAGCAGCTTTTTTTACTTTGGTAAGTCTTTGCACATTGAGACAAATACATAGTTTGTTTATCTGTTGCTAACCTTCTGTTTATTTTTTGTACAGGATTTGTCCACGAGGTGTCAACTTACATCGTCACCTGGCTGACTTGGAGCGAGTAGTAGATTTTCCAGTCTTTGCGGTGTGTTTGCTGGGTTGTCAGAGACTATCGTCAAACCGGCTCAATGTAAGTAAACAAGAATGTTTTTGTATTAAAAATTGTATAATATTACTTTCAGTTCTGTTCTTAATCCAACTCCTTTATCTTTTTCTCCAGGTGCTTTCAGATTTTAATTGAAAAATAACCAAACCAGTGTTATCTAATGTCTAGTAGACTTGAGGAAGGAAGAAATCTTGACTCCAAATCACTGGTAAGAAAAGGAGTGCTCAAGCAGCTTTTTTTACTTTGGTAAGTCTTTGCACATTGAGACAAATACATAGTTTGTTTATCTGTTGCTAACCTTCTGTTTATTTTTTGTACAGGATTTGTCCACGAGGTGTCAACTTACATCGTCACCTGGCTGACTTGGAGCGAGTAGTGGATTTTCCAGTCTTTGCGGTGTGTTTGCTGGGTTGTCAGGGTGTAACATTAAAGGGGCTTAACGGTAAGTAATCAAAAAAGTTTTGTGTTATGAGTAATTTATAATGTTTCTTTCAGTTCAGTTTTTAGTTTATTTCTTTTATTTTTCTCTCCAGGTGTGGTCAGATTTTTATGAAATAGCATACAAACTAGTGTTTTTTATTGTCTAGTAGATTTTTGGAAGAGAAGAGAATCTATACTCAAAAACACTAATAAGATGAGGAGTTCTCAAGCAGCTTTTCTAACTTTGGTAAGCCTTTGCACGTTGAGACAAATACATTGTTTATTTTGTTGCTAACTCTTTGTTTATTTTTTGTACAGGATTTGTCCACGAGGTGTCAACTAACATCGTCACCTTGCTGACGAGGAGCGTGAATGCAGTTTCCAGTCTGTGTGGTGTGTTTGCTGGGTTGTCAGAGTCTCACTTCAAAGGCACTCAATGGTATGTAAGCCCAAATAAATCATGCTCTGATCCTTGTCCTTTGATTATTATTATATGAATTCTGCTTGCCATTTGCTTTATTTTACAGGGTTCTTTGTAATAAACTCTTTTCTTTTTCAGGACTCTTTCTTTACAATGTTCTACCTGGAAAACTGCAAGTTATCTGTATTTATTGTCCTTCCCCCCCCCCTCCCCAAATTCTGGTTCCTCTCTTCTACTTTTGATTGGAATTAGCTTTGTCTTGTTTTGGACCCTTTTAATGCTTTGATGTTTCTTCTTTCTTCTCTGGCTAAGTGACTGGACTGATAGCAATAGAAATGCTTTTAACCTGGTCCTAGCATTATTGCTAATCAAGCTGAAGCAACTTAAAGAATGATCTTGTGTGACCACGTACCTTCTAAATGATTTATTGTCTGTTGGTGGACTAGGGTAAGTAAGTATGGCTGAATTATGTTTGTTGTTGTTTACTGTTTACTTATTTATTTTTCTCTTTTAGCAGTCAGCAGAGGCTATTCCAGATGAAACACTTTATTATTGGGTCCTGGGACCCTCTAAACTTCATTGTGCTTTTGATTCTTCATCATATCCGGCTTATAATTAAACTTTGGTATGTATTCATGTGGAGTCTGGATGAACTGAATGTGTTGGTATACCTATTCTCCTATAATCTTTTTTTTTTCTTTCTTTCTTTCTTTCTTTCTTTCCTTTACAGGAAGTTGATGCCTTAAAGGAAGCACTTGAATTACAGATTCTTTCTTGAAGTATAATTGCATTACGAGAGTTTAATGGTCAATTTATCTTGATAGTATGCTGAAAGGGGACCAGATATCAGCTTTAAGTTTAGAAGGTATGTGAGGTAATTATCAGGTTAACTTATTTTCTTACAGTTTATTTTTTCCTTTTTACTACAAACAATCTTTTTATTTTTTCAGCCTTTTGTGCAAGAAGGCAACTCTGCAGTCCTTGAAGCAAGAAGGTGAAGCACGCTGAAAAGTTGCATTACTTAAGGCGGGGCCAAGCGATGCATGCATGCATTTGTACTGGTGCTCACAAATCGAAGAAGGTGCAGCCAGAAGACAAGACTGAAGCAAGAAGCAATCATCTGCCATGCTGCGACGTACCTGTGAAGCAAAAGCATATTTTAAGTAATTAACCATTTGCGTGTTAGTGTTGCACCTCGTTTGTTTGCACTTGAATTGTGAATAAAAATGATGGAGGTTAGCTATGTACAAGGAATTCAATCATTTAGGTATTATGTTTTAATGATTACATATTCTTTTAAGTATGTAGTTTACGGTTCCTTCTTTTTGCAAAAGAAGGGCTACCCCTAATTCGTAGAAACTAGATACAGGCTTAACCACAGTCTGTCCGTACGTAAACCGTATGGTTTATTTCTATCGAAAAAAGGAGCCGCAATCAAATTGGGACCAAGCACAGGATTTGTAACGAGCAACCTGTGGTGGTACAATGACGGTTTGTCTGTACCTCAACCGTATGGCTTATTTTTGTCGAAAAGTAGTGCCCTCGAACAAATCAAATCCAAGCACAGGATTTGCCACGGATTACCTGTAATCATATCAGTACTGCCTGCCTGTACTCAGAGCGTACTTGGTACGGTGTATGTACAGACTCTCCGGGCAAATTGTCTACCAGACTTGTTCCGTACCATTCACCGTGGATTTTTTTTACAGTGTGGGCCCCAGCCGCACTCCGTGATTGCCCTCACCTTGGAGCCAAAGTTGCAGCCCTAAAATCAGATTATGAGGGTTAAGACAAATGTCTCTTCACATGATAAAAAGTCTTTGATATTTTTCAGAGTCATCCCAACTTACTTCCAACTTGTGCTTCAGCTTCGTGAATAACTTGCAGTCGTCCAGGCGGGGCCACTCACCGCCTGGTCTGCCGGGGAAGGCGGGGACGCAGTGAATGTGCCAGTCGCCAAGGCTCTTCTTCCTGGTCGACACTGGCCCCCCTTGCCACCGTGCATGGAACGCCAGAAGCTTTATTTCCTGCGCTGCCAGCACGCCGTTGACTGCCTGCGAATGACAACAAAGCAATGTGGTCAGTGTCAACCTTTGGTACCTGCATGTTTGTGTATACAGCACACTAATATTGTGCTGAAGTACTGTGTCATGAGGCAATACATAGGTAAGAAAAATTACTGGTGCTGAAGGTTTAAGATTATATGATGTGATCATAATTGAGTAAGCACCATTTGATACCAAACACAGCGAAAGTAACTTGCCGCAATCGTGTTACTGCAGTCCTACAGCACAATAACTAATTTTGTACCGATGTATGTAAATAATAAAAAAGGCTTACCAGGAGGAGGCGTTGAGTCACTCCCTCAGAGGCATTATCCCTGCTGCATTTAAAGCAGGCTGCTGCTTGCCAGCCTGGGTGAGGCAGCCTCTGGTAGCTCTCCTCTAGCAGAGTAAAGTCATCATTCCTCACCACGTATGGCTCCACCACTATGGCCACAGGTGGGTGTGGCACAGGTGGCGCGGGAGCTTCGTACCGGTTTGCCATTCTGTAGTGAAACAAAGCACGTAGGGTTAGGCCTAGTCAATGTGGTATGTGTGACCCAACATAAACAGGCCGAGGTTTTCCAGTCACATCGTCTCAACCCTTTAATATGGAGGTAGCTGTTTGTGGGCCAACTAGGGGCAATAGTTCCTTCTGTATTCCCCTCCAAATTGCGAGTGTAGGTGCTGCGACCAGAAAAACCTCCGTCGCGCGAGGTGTCGGCCCTTGTAAGTCTTGGCGATGTGATAAAAACGCACTTCTAAAAGGGCTCACTCACCTTTTTCAGGCACAGGAACGGGTTAAAATGCAGATGATGCTTCGAGGAAGACACCGCGTTCCTTGGATGAAGACCTGATGTCACGTCGAATCGCAGATAAATAAATTCAGAATATGCAAAGTCACCAGTCCAACAACAAGCACCACACAGGAAGTGGAAGTAAGCTTAGTGCACAGTGGTGCACAGTGCATGTTGTTCTTCTCATTAATTTATCCTTGGCATCCATCATGGGAATGTCCTTTCATCAATTTAATTTACACATTTCAATTATTGAAAGCTCCTTCAAAAAATGCAGTGCAGAAATCAGTGTGCATGTAAACATTTGTAATCAGATTTGTAATCAGAACTTACCAGTACATGTCACAAGTACAGTTCAAGCACATATGTACGGTATGTGCAAGGCGGTGCCTGGCGCGCGGGAACGCAGTGACGCAGTGACGCTGCGGCGTTTTCCATCATCTTTCTCTTCTTCGCTAGCCAAGGCCTGAGGTACCTATTTCGCCAGCCTTGTGGAGGGACCCCGCCGGCACACGTATCCCACATTCTATGGGACTAGATCGTCAACTTCATGAAGTTAAGTAAACGGGAATTGGCCCTGTACTGTGATTGTGCGAACCTAAACAATTTGACCCGACGCCGGGGCTTTTCCGGTCGCATAGTGTAACTCGCTCGAACAAGTGACGCAATTTAGCGATCCGATTGTTCCTTGATCAGAGACCTACAATCGAGACGGTAACTTTACCAATCTTGATGAAACAGTTTAGCCGCCGCGACCGGAGACCGCGGCCGGTGGCCGAGTTGTGGCACCTGACCCAACTTAGGTTATGTTCATGCCCTCTCTAGGTTGCTGAAGGTGCTCATCTGAAAGGGCTCCAAGGACCATCTCACCTCGTCCTGTAAACCCCACTGCACTTCCCGGCGCTGGCCTTCGCTCCCTTGGGCCAGATTGGAGTATAAGGTCCACTATTGCATGCCACTGCAAACTTCAGTCATCGTTGCAGCATTTGGGTGAGATCGTAGTCTTTCAGCCCGTTTTGTCACTACACACAGGATATCAGCACAAAGTATCAAGTTGAAAGTCAATAGTTTACCTTCAACGCTGCAATTGAACAATATGTTGGGATTTACTTTTGGTAAATTAAATTTTTTTTAACTTCAATTGATGCCAAGAGAGGTGGAAATAGTGACCTTTTTCATCCCACACTATTAGGCCAATTGCAAAAACAGTTATAAATTACTTATTTAGTGCATCATGATGTGGAGTCGCAGAGTTGCACCCAGAAAGTTGCTAATCTACAAATTTCCTGCTTGCAGTGCCCTGTGCTTGGTGCAGTGGGAGCCATGTCCGATGATGCCTTCGTACATGAGAGAGACATCTTGGACCTTGATGGAGGAGGGTCTGTAAGTTGCGTGTAGATGTCAATCCTGTGACCACCATGGTGCAGTGCACGGCAGACGGTTGCATTTATGTGGGAGACTTGCAAAATTTCTGCAACCATCTGCGCAGAGTCCATGACCGACAAAGGAACTTTCAGTTCATGTGCCACCTATGCGGGAGGTGATTTACAATGCTGCCTCTGTCCGCAATCACTTCATGCAGCTGCACAGAGCAGAGTGGATTGCAGGTGGTCAACAACGTGGCCATGGTGGGGCAGGGCCTGAGGAGGATGTCCGTATAGATAATGTTGTAGAAGATGTTTTAGACAACGGGGGCCTGCAAGATGTGTTGCCTCCGGATCAACGGGCAGTAGCTGCAGCAATGTACAAAAGAAGTTACGTTTCTTTCAGTCAGGAGGCACCTGCAGTGTTCCTGGGACTGAAGTATAAATATGGCATTCCTTTGCAGGTAGCAGATAATGTGCACGAGGATTAGGTTTCACTCTTCAGGTCTTTTTTTAGTGGTTACACCTCATCATTGACCCAGTATGCCTCCAGCCTTGGTGTAGACGACCGGGACTTCACATTCATGCTGCTTGGTAATGACTTTGAGCATATATGCACAACTTCCAGGCACGGAGAGGCGAGGCAGCTCAGTGATTTAGGTTATGTAGCTCCAGAGCCTATCGACCTCAGAGGCGAAGTCCATGGTGAAGCGGTTGTACCAAACCCTCTCGATGATGCTGAGCGGGACCCAGATGAGCCAGAGGACCAGGAGGTTGATGTTGCATATGAGGAACACGAGGTGGGGGTTCCAGATGAAGTCCTGCCTCCAGAGCCTGAGGCCAATGATGGAGGTGTGCGGCCTGGCATGCAGCTTCCCCCACCTGACGAAGGTTCCCATGTTTACCACTATGTCAGCATATTAGCAACTCTGAGGGCGTACCTGAGGCACGATGATGTGATTGACCAAATTCTGGCTGGACCACCTCCACACAGAGAAGGTGTATATGAGGGTTACACCAGTGGCAGTTTGTACCGCAACAATCCTGAATTGCAAGACATCCACCGCTTGAGACTATTACTGTACACGGACGAAATTACTGTGACAAATGTGCTTCAAGGACACAGTCAACGGCACAAGCTTTCAGTTGTGTATTTCCTGGTTATGAACATTGCAGCACACTGTCAGGGCTCACTGAAGAGCATCCATCTTGTAGCAGTGTGCAAATGGGACTTGGTGAAACGGTACTCGTATGGTGTGTTTCTCAAGCGGCTCTTTGCTGAACTTCGTACACTGCATCAAGATGGAATCAATATAGTGACCCATCAGGGTAGACAGATTCACTTCACTGGCTCAGTTGTGGCAGTCAGTGCATTGCCTTGTTGACCACAGCGAGCTGCGTGCATACCACTCTGAAGAGCAGTGTGAATTGCGAACTGTGGACAATGTGCGCGAACATGCACGGGCTGCAGCTGAAAATGACTTTTACAGGCGACTGTATGGCGTTGTTTCTGAGTCGTGTATGTATAGAGTGCACGGCTTCAGTCCTGTTACCCATCTTCCACCAGACATAATGCATGATGTGCTGCAATCATTCATGCCAAACCACGTACGTCTCCTACTGAGGGCTTTGAACAGGAGACCCAACCCAGTTTTAACTTTCCTCCATGCAAGGGCACTAATTGGTGATTTCCGGTACCACAAGGCAGACTCCAGGAACAAGCCTCCTCTATTTCCATTAGATTGGATGTCAGAGAAGAAAGGTGTTGGTGGTACAGCCTCGGAGAAGTGGAACTTGTTCAGGCTGCTGCCTTTCATGATAGGGGCTCGTGTTCCAGAAGACAACAGGCACTGGAAACTGTACAAATTAGGTTTGAGAATAGTTGATATTTTGCTGGCCTTCGTCTCTACTGATGACATGCTGGATGAGTTGGAGGACCTGATAAGGGAGCACCATGCCCTGTGGGTGGAGCTGTACCCTGACAGCTTCCCAGCAAAATTGCATTTTTTAATTCATGTTGTCACAGCTATACGCCGGTTTGGAAGTTTGAGGCGTCTCTGGACGTCTCGCTTCGAGAGTTTCCACGCATACATCAAACAGATTTTACTTAGGGGACGTAACTTTATCAATGAAACCATGACTGCCTCTGAAAGATTTCAAAAGTACAGATGCCTGCAGTACAGGGACGGTTGCGGTACTCCATCTTCCATCGAAATGACAGGCAGGCGGGAGGTTATGCGGGTGCATTCAGTGACCCTGAGGCTGATAAGGCAGATGTTCAGAGATTGTTGCGTTGCAATGGTGAGGAGTTTTTGACTAAAGTCAGCTCTGTTTATTATCGTGGCATGACCCTGTACCCTAATTGTTTTGTAATAATGAGTGTGAGGGAGGAAGGACCGCTGTTCTTAAGAATAAGGCAGATCTTTGTTCATGAAGAGACAGTTCTTCTTGCCGGCTGCGCAGTGCAGATTGTGGACTTTGCTGATCACTACCAGGCATACGAGGTCGAGGTCCTGGAACATGAGCGCCTGGTGATCCCTGCAAGTGACATTGTGTCCAACCAAGTCCTTGCCTCCTATGTTGTGGCAGGCCAGAATATGATTCGTTGCCGCTTCAGACCCTATGCAGAATAGTATGTAGAGTGCTGTTCATTGTTAAGTGTGTAAATATGTTATTTCATTGTGTCTGTGTGTGATGAATAAGGAACATTTGCGAGAGTATTGACCATTGTTTAGTGTTGTATTGTAATGTAGTTATAAATATTTAATATTGTGTGTGACAAGTATGTCGCATTAGTGCATTATAAGCATGAGTCATATCCATGAGTGATGGAGATTTTGATTAGTCCCCTGCTCTGTCTTCCATCCCTGCATGTAACATCTTGGTATGAGATTAACATAATTGCATGATACACTAAAACAAAGCACGCTCAAGGAACCAGAAGTGATGACGTCCCTTTATCTGTTGCAGGGACGGTTCATAGTGAGCTTCTTTGTAGACGCCCGTCCTGAAACCCCAGGAGACAACAGGATAGTCACATCTCCCAGAAGTCGAGAAGGGCTGCTGGACATTTGTTCCACACTATTTCAACCGTGGGACACAAATGCGGAATATTTGGTCCAGATGTATGTCCCAGGTGTTGACATGAACATCACTGTGACTGACTTCAAGTCACTGAGGGACATGTCTAAACTGCTTGTATACCGCATCCCCCCTCCAGAGCCAGGTACATGTGATTGAGTGTCCTGAATATTTGTTTTGTTGCATATACATTTTTATTCATTTGTTCCTGGTCTGTGCAGTGCGTCCAGCAATCTCTTTGCAAGAGCAGCAGGTGCAGCAGCAGGAGCAGGTGCAGCCAAATGATGTCGTAGTGAGTGAGCGCTCTCAGACTGAAGAAGAGGACATTGACGAGGAGAGGTTGGATGTCAGGGACAACTCCCTCGGGCCAATGCCTCACTTGTACAAGTTACCTGAACTTCCGAGAGCTGCCTTAGACGCTATGAAAGTGCTTGGGGCTAACCTGGATCCTGCCAACCGCAGGCTAGTGGTCAATGGCATTAGAGATGACATGTTGAAATATGAACATTTCGCGTGAGTCCTGGGGAACATGACGTAATTGCCAAGTAGTCAGGTGCGTTAATTTTTGGTATCTTTACAGGTACCCTACTTTGGAAGAAAAGGTCAGAGCAGCACAAAGACTAGTGAACGACTACCCAGTGTTGGCAGACATTAACCCAAAACCCAAGAGAAAAGGTGGGAAATGTGCTGCCCAGGAGGACTGGAGGAGGCGACGCCAGGTTTATGTGAGTAACAATGTGGGTTGGTCATGAGGTAAAGTGGACACTGGCCTTTTTTAATTGACTCTTCATTTTATGTGCAGTCATCATGGGTAACTGACCTGGCAAGGTCCTTCCACAGATGGCGAAGGTCAACAGGCAAGAAGGACCCACAGTTAGCAGCAGTGAGGGCACGTTGTGGCATGCCGACTGGCCCAATCAACGTTCAGAGGGGACCACGGGCCTTCAATCCAAACGAAAAAGCTGAGAGGCGTTGCACAGTACATTTATTTTATATTCTTCAAATATTTATTTGTCAATGACCCAATTAATTATTCAGTGCACTATCCTCCACATTTTCAGGAGAAAATAAGGGACCTTCTAGGTCATGTCTTGGAGTTGGATGGTGAAGAGCTGCAAGAGAGGATTCGTGCTCAGCTGGTTCTAGAATGGAGAAAAGAAGATCGCGATGAGAATCTTATTGTAAGCCTCCTGAACAAGACAACTCAGATAAGGAGACAGGCCTTCACACACAAGGATAGCTCCCTGGCGGAGAGCTTGGCAAAGTACCCTCCTCTCCAGGTGGCACAACATGTGAGGAGACAATTGAGCGTACCTCATTGCCCTTTGTACAAAGGTGGTCCGCTATTATCATGTTGGTTTTTTGTTCCAGGTGCTGGATGACATGAAGAGGCTGTTTCATGTGGACGTTGCTGAGCGTATGAAGCAGTACTTCAACTTTTCGCTATGCAAACAGATAAGGAAAACTGTGGTAATGAATAGGAACACACCAGGAGCACTTTTAAGGTCATCAGAGTATGCTGGAGAAGCACTTACTGATGAGAAAGGTAAGAAGAAGGTCTGGTGGAAATTGTGTGCACATAAAGAAGGTCGTTCTGACATAAAGAAATTGAATGTCTGTTTCAGTATTGAGGGACTTCATCGTGGCGTCCCTGGCCTCATTGTCTGGAAAAGATTTTTCTAGCTCTTGGTTCGTGGTGGGGAAACACACCCTGACATTGGCACCTATTGTGAGGATTGATTGTGAAGGGGTGGACTGGTGTAACTACAGGAACTCAAAGTACACTATTTGCGCAGATGGTGCTAACATTCGCCCTGAGGAAGGCGCTGAATTCACCTTTACTGATGCTATGGCTGTTTGCATTAGTTTATTATATCTCTGTGACATGAAGTTCCCCAAAAATGCCCACGGCGCTGCCCGTTTCCTTGCCGAAGACGTCTGCGGACTACCCACTGATTACAAGGGCAGAAACAGCAGTCAGAGGGAATTGGCTGCTGTATTCCTAAAAGTGCAAACGGATGAAGACATGGAGTGATGTCATTTGGGCTTATGTGTCCATTTCCATACTTTCTTGTTCCTAACATACATTTACTTTTTATTGTTTCTCTGTGCATGTTTTAAGTGTAAGTCCCATGTAAGATTTAATTTTATTTCCGTACTTTTAATTTGTGTGTGTCTTAAGTGTAATTTCCATGTGAATCCCTTTTCACGCTCCTTTGACTTCTGAGTTACATGCTCTTTTTGGTTTTCTTTTGAAAGTATGTCTTATTTTTAATTTCCATATGTTTTTTTTAACTATTTTTATTCTATAATAACATGCTCTCATTATGTTTGAGTTTTACTATAATAACTGTGTCTTAAGTTTAATTTCCATGTGTGATTGTTTCATTTTTCACTGTTTCATTTAAGAATAACATACTGTCATTTACGATTAAATCATTTCTGATTATTTTCCTCCTACCCCCCAACCCCAACCCCCGGCCCGCCCATTTTGAGGTGGAACAGAACATATTACCAAAAGGAACATTCAGTGTACCTTCGGCACGCTCACCACATGCTACCCACAAGAACATTCAATGTACCAACAAAAGAAACGAAACGAGCAACCGCGAGGAACACACTACGTGCGTCTACATGGAACGGCCCGAGCAGGGATGTACTCGACAGGGAGCGGAGGGCGGGGCCAGCCGCGCAGCTGGGAGTGGTGGGGGGCCGGCGGTGGCGTGTGCAAAGATGTACCACTTACTGTACCATGCTACCAACATGTTCGACCTTAGTCCATTTGCCCTGTATAAGGTATTTCTACGTGGGCATGGATGGTTGTAGTGCAAAGATGTAGGGTCGGCCTTAACAGTGCACGCACACATACTCGTGCCGAGTCGCGCGGATATTTACCAGTCTCACCAACTTTCTTTTCGGAGACAGTTCAAATTTGTCAAAAGAATGCAATTATTAAGAATGCATTTCTTTTAAAATTCATTATTAATTATTTCAAACAGTTCCATGATATTCTTTTTTTAAATAGCAACTAGTTAACGTCTTGTGTTATAAATTGTATGCAAGTAACCACGAAGTTGGTACTCCCATATTTTTCCGCTCTCCCTCTCAGTGACTTGTGACTTCCTAACACCATGAGGTTGCTCGGCACGCTTTGA